>OMLM01003733.1:11490-25498 GCA_900302695.1 Helostoma temminkii
GGGAGGGGGGCCAGGGACAGGACACAGGTTCAGGCCAGAAGCAGGTTCATTAACAGATGATCAGGTTATGTTTACAGAGACTGGGCCAGGGTCAGGGTTGCAGACAATCTGGTGGAGAACTGACAGTAGCAGACCTGCTTACATATTATATATTATATATTATATAGGGCAGTGCCTTTGTGTTATATGTTATACACACTCACAAAATCAAGTGACATATATAGGAATATAGTTTATTCACTGGTTGGTGCACAGCTGTACTGTATCATTTTTGTAGCTTTAGCCTTGTAAATTACCAAAGCTGCATTGTAGAGTAACACACAGAACTGTTGGAATTATAATGTAATTCTTGCACTCATCAGCAACTGAAAACAGTTATCCTTGTACAGGTGTTGTGAAGATAAAAAAGTCACTCCATATCTGTTGCTGGCCTGTAACACTATCACCAGTTTTATAGTTTTGTCATTGGGAAAAGTAAAGTAAATTTTCCTTCATACCTGACAAAACACTTTCTCTGCAGCATACTGATCTCTGTACAAAAACTCAGTGGATACAAAGGCAGCTGCTTACCTGAGGAAGTGGGAAGGACCGTGTAATAAGGTGTATCAAGCCAAAGCAGATGGCTAATGTTGACATCTAGGAATATATAATGTTAAAAAAAACTAGTATATTGTACATGTTCATCTCCAGCTTTGGCCTCTGATTAAGTGTAATCTGTATGTGTAACATCAGATCCACAAAAAGCATAATACGACCCCTTTAAATAACTGTCTCAAAAAATCAGATAAAAAGGTATTGTCACTCCTTAAATGTCAGAATATGTCCCAAGGCTCTCACAAACCTTCAATTTGAACCTTGCACAGGTGTTAGCACCAGTATGAACATTAATACAATACAATAACATAAAACAGACACCACAGTGATGAATCACTGTTGTCCTGTGGCGTTTTTTTATCCAAAATTCTCTAGACAATAAACCAGACGTCCGCACATGTAGCCTTAAGGGTGTGTGTAGTGCATTTAGTGTATGCACGTTTGTTTGTTAAAGATAAATGGCTTTGCACGTGCACGTGTCAGCGTGTACGTGCTTCCCTGCATGCATGGCCACATTAGAGCACCAGATCCTCCTGCCACATTTTAATTAGCTGTCCTCACAGCTGTTTGCCATTAGAAAGGCAGGAGAGAACATCTAGTGATAAGCAAATTAACACTGGACAAGGTGAGATTGAACAGATTCAGGTAAGTATTACAACTGGTAAAGAAAAGTACACAGACATAGGTCCTGTGCAACATAACTCCTATTAAGTGCTGTCCCTTTTCTAAAATGACAACGAAATGTCCTGTAGTATTATGATCAGACGTGAAAAATCTCTCTGCACATGCAGGAGCTAGTGAATCAAATTGATTATTATTACTTCCTTTGGCTGATCAGCCTTAACATTAACAGCATATATATCTATACACCCACTCTAATAATCAGAAAAACAGCAATTGGAGCATCAGGATAGTCAGTACTGTCTGTGATGTTGATGAGAAACTCTTGCTTAACCCAGAGCAGACAGGAGGCTGAGGCAGAATGAATATACTTTCTTTATTTGTGGGTGGATGTGGCTTTGTGAGAGTTGCAATTAAGTTCCCCAGAGAAACATATTTTGATTATTGAATAGGAACACAATTTTTAGGAGACTGGAGTGTTTCACAATGAAACGTCACCGAAATTTTACACTCCTATTCACCACCTGATGTCACCTTGGGCCTTTTACCCAGATGCCGGAGTGGAACCATTCCACTTCCAGTGAAACCATTGTCCTCTGACAATAAAAAAGGTGCATTTAGAAATCACAGAATAGTGAATATCCAGAGTTAATAAGTTATTAAATAATAAATATCCATACCTAATAATAAAAAGACAAACAGTTGATGAATTAACTCAAAGAAAAACCAACAATGATAAATTAATTATGTGGTGGTTTCTTATTTGACCAAGTAGTCCATTATTCAATGTGCTGATTTGTATTCTGGTGTGTTGATTAACTGATAATTCGATGTGTTGATTAACTGATTATTTGATGTGTTGACCAGTTGTTCAATGTGTTGATTAAGTGATTATTTGAAGTGCTGATTTGTTAATCGATGTGTTCGTTAATTATTTTGTAACACCCTGTGCCCATGGCTTGACAACGATTTGCTTTGATTGACTCGGAACCAGAGCAGTAGCAAAAGACAAACAACAAATGACCACAAGCAGGCAGCAGCCATTACATCTGTTCTTCTTTTCCTACCAACAAAAATGGTCATCTAGTCCATAAGGGCCCAGATAAAATGTCAGTTTTCTCAGTCAGATGATGGAGAAATGCTGGAGCTGGACAGATGAAAGAGGCCTTATGACATTCTGCACATTTATTACTATAAGTATTAGGTTAAGTACACAGTACTTTGTATCTTGATCTAAATTTTGTTATAACGGATATTAAGAGACTGCTCACAATAATGTTTCCTTGTTGTCTGTTTGTGTCTAACAAAGTTGTCATTGCATCTTAGAAAAAGTCCAAACTTTTCTGGTTTGTATTTGAAACTGTAGCTAAACACACAAAGCAGAAAACCAATCAATCATTGTGCAAATTGAGCCACCGAAAAATGATAAATACTATGTGTATGTTTTTTTCCTGTGGGCAAATGTGTCTGAAATGTTGATGCATTAGACTTCACTTTTTTATTAATTTTTTTTGTCTGACATTTTCAATATATTTTTCTATTTTTGGCATGTCTTGGAATATTTTGTCCTCATGCAGGAAAACAGCTCTTTTGCTGATTGGTCCCAGTCTGAGAATAGATTGACTTTCAGTCATGCAGATTACAACCAACTGAACAATCAGTGTGTTTATTGTTTTTGTGTTTTGTTCTGCATTTCATTCACCAGTGTCTGACAAAGATCATTTTTCTAAAAATGTATGACACAAATATTAAGCCTTTTTTGCATTCAGAATCTCTAGGTCTGCATAAAGTATAGTACTATTTATAAATTAAAACATTGTGGTTTTGGATGATGGTGGTGTCTCAAAATCTGAGTTCTCTCAGACAAATTATGTGAAAAAAATCTGGAACATTTTAAGAGCTTAGAATAGGATCAGAGTGAGACAAGGAACTATTTCCAAGCAGCTACATTGCATAAGTATGAGAGACTGACTGAAATCAACTGGCATTAAAACAATGTAGACAAAGATCTTTAGAATTTTTGCAGTCACGTTGGCTCAAAACATGATCACTTACAGACTTTCAGCTGTTTGCAATGAGCAAGTCAAATGAGAACAATTTTAATAGGTCAACACAACTTTATTCAGTCCTCTGAATAAAATGCCTCATAAGAGCACACATTTGCAAATTGGGTACTGTCTCGAGTATGTCTGAACTAATCAAGGGCTTGCATAACTGAGATAGAACATGAACTATCTCTAGGTTTGTTGGGTGTCCTGTCTGACTACGTTAGAAAATAATTGTGAAAATAAGTGAAGAGATCATTGTCATTTCTCAAACACGGAAAATGATACACAAGCACAGCATGCCTTGAGAACCAGGGTTGATAACCACTGTCTAGAGACCCTGGGTGAATCCCAATTTCCTTAACTGATGTTTTCTCAATCCTTTGCTCACCCCTGATGTTCCTAGAGCCTCTTATTTTGCTCTGAGGAGCGAGGAGAGATGTTTGAGGAGAGATAGATAAGGATAGACAACACCATACTTCATAGTAGTCTTTTATTGGACTGACACACCCCTTTAATGTGAAACACCAATGCAGTTTTATACTGAAATACACTGATAATATTAGAATGGAACTAATGTAAGACACCCAAGTTTTATTTTACTTGTTTTCAAATTCATCATCTGGACTTTAGACCTGTAGATTTTAGTATCAAAAAACCTTGAACAACCTTCTTTACTGTCTGTGGAAGTTCTCAGTCATCCAAGTCATAGTTATCCCAAAGTCTGTTTGAGTTTTGAAGACGTTTCACCTTCCATTCAGAAGACTTCGTCAATCTGACTGACTGGCTGGAGTATCTGGTTTATAACCACAGTGGAATCAGGAAGTAGTTAACACTTAATGATCCCTGTGTGTTGTGGATCTTCCTGGGATCATGTGTGCCATGGTGACCAGCTGAGACCAGGTGTGAACAACTGTGAACTGCCAGGGTAGTGATTAAAGAACTGTATTGTAAATGGGTGACAGATTGTGCCGTAAATCGCCTCTTCGACTTTCTTACAATCCTGCAGTGAACAGCTTCTCGGACACCTCGATTGAACCAGTTGTCCTCTCTGTCCAGAATTTGAACTTTGCTGTCTTCAAAGGAGCGGTCCTTGTCTTTCAGGTGCAGGTGGACTCCTGAGTCCTGTCCTGAGGAGTTAGGCTGAGGCTCTCCTTTGCTGTGCCATGCATTTGTGAAACTGTTGTTTAGTCTCTTCTATGTATAGATCTGTACATTTTTCACTGCACTGGACTGCATATACTACATTGCTTGTTTTGGCCTTGGGGTGGACAGGATGCCGTATTTGGTCCTTCTGAGCTTCTCAGAGACTCCAGCAACATACAGAATGACAATGTTATTCTGTTTCTTCTTTTCTTCTTTGTCTGTAGTGGTAGTGCTACTGGATGTTTTGATGGATTTGACATAGGCCCAGTTTGGGTAGCCACATGTTTTGACTTTTTTACATCTTTGAATTCCCACTATGAATAACATCATCGAGAGACAAGAGAATCTGAATTTGATATAAATATACCCTACAATATATTTCCATCAAGTGTTTAAATGATTTGATCTTATAATGTGTTTTTACAAATCCATATGATAATAACTTGGATTAATGAATAATGTATTTAAAAATTGAATATCGGTTAAATGCAAATAATCAATAAACGTGTTTAGTATTGACATGCTGGGTGCCTCATCAGCTCATAAAGTTTATAAGTTAAAAAAAAATCTAATACTGTTCTGTATTAACTGTGCACCTTAATATTTGAACAGGGTGTTTTTGGACAAATACAAACTCTGATCCAACAGAAGGTACAGCAGTACCTCTTGTTATATCTCTATGTTATGTCCCCTGTGTTGTTCTGCCCTGTTCTCTTTACTTGCCTTACCCATTTCTTCTTTTCCCTCTTTCTGAGTTCTCTGTTCCGGAGATGTGGATTTGGAACCCTCACTCCAGGACAACTCCTTCTGCCCCTGCTTTCACCTACGACCTGGCCTCCTGTGGACACACCATTGGTACGGCGAATCAGGACTTCAATCAACCAGGTCATCATCCCAACTGACATTATAACAGTATAAAGCGTGAACAGCACCAGAACCTTGTGCTGGTGTGATTTGAGTTGTTTGTAACAGTCTTTTTTCTTAAATTTATTTAGTTTTAATCCAACCACTGTTCATTGTTCTTTAGTTTTACATGCTACATTGCTTGCTGACAACTGGATCCTCATGATCCTGCCATTTGTCTGCCTCTACTTGATACAGCTACAGCTTTTGCATCACAATTTCTTTAGTCTCTTGGTGCTTGAGAAATAATGATCTTCATATCTAAAGCAGAGAAAAATTAACATTTTAGTTGATAGATAGGCTTAATATTATCACTCTCCATCTCTCTAGCTGTCATTATCTCACAAGTGATGTCAGTACATCAGCGGAACTCACTATTCAGAGTAACTCCTTCAACGTAGCCTGGGCAGTTAGTTTTTTGACTGATCCCTTAATGTCTGTCAGGTGGAATGTTCAACTATTTTGTATCCGATGGTCACTGCACCGCAACCTTCTGCACCAGCAGACCTTCATTAACCACCAGTGTGGTGAGTGGCAAAGGGCAGACTAGGCAGCCCAGCATCATTTATGGCTTTTATCATTTTGGCATTGTCTTGGAGTACCACATGAACAGACTAGCACATTTTGAGCTTATGGTCAAATACACCTGCTATGTCTTGGCTGGTGTGCAAGTCCCAAAATAGTTTTGTAATGTGCCTCGATGGAGAGTAAAGTCCTCATCAACTCTGTTGGTCAAACTGTTAAAATTGTATATTTGTGTTTTCTTTTATTCAAACTCATGTACCTTTAGTGTCAACAATGTGATGGTGGCCTGACATGACATACCTGCACGATGAAGGGGAGGCAAAATCGGGTATTTTCAACAAATGACAAAGGCTGATTATCAAGGGCAATATGCAGGGTATGAGGGTAACAGCCTGCAGGTTGTCTCTGGACATTTTCTCTCTCAGTGCAGTTTGCTGCTGCTGCTTGAATTTGCAAACTTGTACTTTGTGCTTTGCAGAGTCTTGTGTGTTTTATGAAATGACTTGTGTTGAAGGAGCCATTTTTCATTCCCCTTCTCGCCAGTTTAGCAGACCAGAACTAACTGCTTTACTTTTGGCATCCTCACTTATTTTAAAACATCTCCACACTGCTGGTATTTTTCCCCCTTTGCCTGCCCGCTCACCCAACAACGAGATTAATCTTTTGAGTGTCGGAGTAAGGGTTTGGGTTAAATAAGGGTAAGACTAAAAAAATTCTGTTCTGTGGAGTCCTGTGGAACTTTTCATCTCTACTGATTAGTAATGTGTTTCAGAGAAAGAAGAATGACACATACACCCAGTTTACAGGAAAACATGATGGTGGCTGCTTTGCTTCCTCTGGCTCTGGAAACCCACAGCACGTGAAAGGCAGCATAGTTTTATTCCAGTATCGGGAACTCCTCTGAGAAAATGTTGGGCAACGCCACATTTGTAATGTAATAACCTCAACTAAACATTCCTGGTAACTTGTTTATCAGCCCTGCACAGATTTTAGCCCATTCCTACTTAGAACATACTTAGAACAGCTTCATCTCTGGGGATGTTGGCTGGACACTTGCATGAACGACCTGTTTCAGGTCATTGCACAAAATTTCTATAGCATTAAGGTCAGCACTTTGCCATTATAAAACATTACATTTCTTCTGCTTGGTAGAACAACTTGTATTTAGGTTTGTGCTGCTGCATGTTCCACTATCTGTATGTTGTGTTATGATGTTCTCCTTTTGTCTACTCTCGCCTGACAGTCAATTGCTGGATTCCAAACTCTTTAGAAATTCTTTTAAAACCCTTTTTAACCTGATTAGCATCAACTACATGTAACAGGTTTTCAGAAATCCTTGACACACTTCTTAAAATGTGTTTTCAAGGTCTGGATTTGATATTGATGTGACCCAGATTTTACTCTTTTTATTTAAACACCTGACTCTAATTTCCCCTTCAAATAAATTAATCCTAGAGGTTCACATACTTTTGACACACGCAAATATTTACAGTAAGATCAGATCATAGTAATAATCATGGTAATGATTCAGAAGGGTTGCAAGCTGTGTGTGCTGGATCCATGCTCATGTTTTTTTATTTTAATTTTTTTACAAACTTCCTTAAGCTGAACAAACTATCCTGAAAGGTCAGTGATCACAAGTGAGTGTGTGTCTTAATAGAAACCAAAAGCACATTTTGTTCATATTGCTCTAAACAAGCTGTGCTTGTATTGCCCAAACACGTCACCTGTGACATTTGGGTCAAAATAGGAAGCAGTGCAACCTGCCCTGACCTAGTTGGATGCTCAAAGATCTGATTTCAGAAGACTAGATTTTATGTTCTGTCTTTAATAAACAGTCTACTTCTAGTTAGTTTTAGAAAATAAAGATTAATATTTCAATAACTTCAAAGCAGTATTTTGTTGGTCATAGGAAGGTCAGCACATAATGAGAACAAACCCACAAAAACATTTTATTATTTTTTTCTATGTTTGGCATATTTGCATAGTTTTTAAATGATTAATTAATTTAGCCATTGCTGTTATGTTTCAGATAATTGACTTGATGCATAATCCAAGTGTGCTTGAGCTTGAGGTCGCAAACTGATGGCCGGACATTGTCTTTCAGGATTTTGTGGTAGAGCACAGAATTAATGGTTCCATTAACTATGGGAAGTTGTACAGGTAGGAAATCCTGTTGGGTTTACACCAGATATAACGGGACAAGTACCTTCCGAAAACGTTTGTCTCATCAGTCCACATATTATTTGCCGAAAAGTCTTGGGGATAATCAAGCTGTAACATGAGTTTGTGTTCTTTTTGTTCAGCAGTGTCTTTCACCTTGGAACTGTCCCATGGATGTTGTTGAATCATGAACACTTACCTTAACAGAGGTAATTGAGGCCCACAGTTCTTTAGATGTTCTAGATTATTTTATGACCTGAATGAGTCATCATTGTGCTCTTCAAGTAATTTTGGTAGGCTGGCCACTCCTGGGAAGGTTCACCAGTGTTCTATGTTTTCTACAGTTGTGGATAATATTCTCTGCTTGGATTTTACTGAATATATTTTGGTGCCCAAAGATCAAGGTCACTGTGACTTGTCACATGTCTGTCTTATACCGGTGAACACAATGAGAACTAATCTACTTTGAAGCACCTGTATAAGTATAAATAAATTATTAACCCAAACAGTTTTACTGATTGTGTCTCTAAATACCATTAAAGTTTCTCTTAACCAATTTTGGTACTTTACTAAGCAGCAAAGAGAGCAGGCAGCGTTAACTAAAAGTGTGCCAAGAATGTATCATTTCACGAATGTGTTGCCCTTAAACAGAAATACAGTTAGGCAGAGAGTTTTAATACCACTGGAATAAACAGCCTTAACTTCTTGCAGGTAATCCAAAACTATAACCCACTATAACCCACTATAACGAGTAAACAAAATCTATAGAACTGCCTTCTTCCACCTCAGGAATATCTCTAAAATTAGAAGCATCCTGTCTCAAAGTGATGCTGTAAAAATGAGTCCATGCATGTGTTACTTCTAGACTGGACTACTGTAATTACCTACTAATAGGATGTCCCAGTAACTCATTTAAAAAGCCCCCAGCTGATTCAAAATGCTGCAGCCAGAGTTCTGACTGGAATTAGTAAGTGAGATCATATTTCTCCTACATTAGCTTCCTTCCATTGGCTCCCTGTAAAATCCAGGATAGAATTAAAAAATCTTCTTCTCACATATAAAGCACTTAATGATCAAGCCCCTTCATACCTTAAAGACCTCATAGTAACATATCATCCCAACAGAACACTTCGCTCTCAGAGTGCAGGTCTACTTGTGGATCCCAGAGTTTCCAAATGTAGAATGGGAGGCAGAGCCTTTAGCTATCAAGGTTCGCTCCTGTGGAACCAGCTCCCAGTTCATCTTCAGGAAGCAGACACTGTCTCTACTTTTAAGACTAGACTTAAAACTTTCCTTTTTGATAAAGCTTATAGTTAGAGCTGGCTCAGTGACCTCTGAACCAGCTCTTAGTTATGCTGCTATAGATTTAGACTGCTTGGGGACTTTCCTTCGATACATTGAGCTCCCCCTCCTTTCTCCATCAACTCATACGCCACCACTGCCTGTTATTAACTTTGTGTCTTCTCTCTCCTGTAGTTGGGCCTCTCTCTCTCTCTCTGGCCCTGAAGCTGTCTATTCTGGGTCTACAGTTGCTGGCCCATCCAATCTGCCTGCCTGTTCCTTGTTGTTGTTGTTATTGGTTGTGTGATCTGCTGTTCTTTTCTCTCTTTCCTTCCACTCACCCCAACCAGCTGAGGCAGATGGCCGCCCACCTTGAGCCTGGTTCTGCTGGAGGTTTCTTCCTTACTTAAAAAGGGAGATTTTCCTCTCCACTGTTGCCTTGTGCTTGCTCAAGGGGGATTTGTTGGGTTTTCCCTCTTATTTAGTTGTATTGTAAGGTCTTAAACCTTACATTGTAAAGTGCCTTGAGATGACTTTTGTTGTGATTTGGCGCTATATAAATAAAATTGAATTGAATTAAACATGTCCACAGGAGACTTCAGAAATTGTTTTAACAGGTTAAAAACAAAAATTCTAATGTCTTTTATTTATGTATGTTTGATTTGTATGCAGAGTATCAGACAATGTTTTGTAATGAATCTGAAGTTGAGAATGTGTTTACAACACTCCAGACGAATCTAGTTGGGAACAAAACAAGATCAAGTAAAGAGAAGTACCGTTCAACAACACAGGTACAACCACAGAACATTTTACATTTTCAATATGTAAAGATCATGAAATAATGTTGTCTTCTGACGTATTATCTGAAATGTATTCTGGTGGTTGTTAGATAATAATGTTAGATTCTGACGTGGTAATCATTTATAATCTAACATTACACAACCACTGCCAGACACTGCAGAGCCAATGGTATATCTGCTGATCATAGATGATTATCATGTTATTACAGAATAATTGCAAAATCAATAAAATGGCTTTTTATATGTTTTAGGGCATAGCAATACACAATGCAATAATTATTTTGTCAATTAGTAAAGAACGGAGGTTAATAATTTTTTCCCTGTACATAAAAAGTTCTGCATTCCTCAAAACGCTTTCGATTAACATCAAAAATGTTACTTTATGTTGGCCGGAAAACTAAAAATGGGGGTTTCTGGTTCATTATAAACACAGACTCACAGAAGACATTAACGGCGATCTCCCCTGATGATGTGTGCAAACCTGCTTATATTCAAATACCTGCAAGACTAATGAAATCTCCAGCTGTGCTTCTGGTCTGGGAGGTAGAGCGTGTTGTCCAGGGTTAGTGGTTTGTTTTCCAGCCTCTGGCATACCATGTGTCATCCCATCCAAAAAAGTGAAACCCAGTTACCTACAATCACCATCATTTTGGATTACAGTTTCACCAGGGATAAACGAGAGGTACCATGTGAAGTACTTTGGTATAATGTGCAGTGTTTAGTGTTTAGTGCTAATTTCCAAATGCATGTTGTGTGCTTTGAGCTAACTGCTACAGTAAGTCCACCATAAAGCTGCTAGCATGGTTTTTCCAAACGAAACACGACTAACACGAGGTTCTTGTCATCCAACACATCATTTTATTTGTGAATCATCATAGATATGATATAAATAGGACAATCATAATTTAATAAATACTGCATCTATTTTTCTCTCCATCACAAAACATTTTAGTATGCAAGGCCACCAAAATATTTTCAATTAAAATGAACACACCATGCACAAATCTGAGTGCTGAAGATCTGAACGTGACAGTTTGATATGCAGGGGAAGTCAAATCTTCTATTAAATTATTCACAAATTGACCATTTCTCTTACGTAATGGGACCAAAAATCAACACTGCAACATTAAAGCATGCGTAAAATACCCACTAGAAGCAGACAAAGCCAACATTTGCATGGTGCAGTGATCGTGCCAAGATGCTTATACAGCACAGCCAGTTTCTACAATGACTCATCTTTGACATTAAACTTTGACAACAACTTACAAGTAATGAACAGAGAGACATAGCATAAATCTGCTGAGGTACAAACATAATTATTGCAAATGGTAAATTAACATTTTGCAGCACATGTAAAACTCACAGATAAGACTGCATAACGGATTAATACATGATGGTAAGTGAAGATAAAAATAAACCTGACAATATCAGTTGTATAAAAATGTACATATAAATGTGTAAATCGTTAAATATATTAAAAAAGAAATTCCCAACTTGTTAACACTGATAATTTATGTTATTTTTTAATGTACTCCATGTGCGATTTAAAAGTCTGTGTTCCCATTGCTTACAACTATGTTTGGTGGTTAAAAAGAGACATTAAAGATGCTGTAGTGGCAGCAGAGTTGTGTCAAAGTGTGTATGTTGGGTGGAGGTAGCTTTATATTTATTCGTCCTGTAAATATCTTGTAATATGCTGCCTATAGCTTAGCTGAACTTCACAATGCAACACAAAGCAACGCCATCTGTATTTATGCTACACAGTCAAATATGAAATATTTAATCAGTCAATATTGCAGCAATTGGAAACATCAAATTTTGGGGGGGGGTATATGAACATACAGTTGAGTGGATATACAGTACCTCAAACCATTTAATGAACGTCAAAGATTTTCAGGAATAAATGATAAGTACAAGTATCAAAAAACAAAAGTCTTGACCACATTCACATGAACCTTCAAGCACCTTCTAAGCCCACTATGAACACTGGTCACTCAAGTAACAAACCAATCTTTACCAGTATCTGACCTGTACTACATATTCAGTCTTTGGCACCTTCTTTAGGTTTTTCCTTCTTCCTTCCTGTTTAGGCGCCACCAGCTAGAGTCTGCCTGTTCTCGGCACAATCCCAGGTTTTCTTCTCCTCCTTCTCCTGTGTAGCAATGGTGGTCTGTGTCTGACACAGATCTTGTATCAGTTTGGACTTGAGGAAGCGCCTGTAGGAGTCTTTTTCCATCAAGGTGTAGATCATTTTCTGAGCCTCGTCGAAACAAGACGGAGAGGCGTTTTCAACTTTTTGTCTGGTTTCTTCTCTGGTTGCAGCGTCTAAGTTTACCTTGAAATTACACGAGAAGAAGAATAAAATGTGAAGGAAAAATCTACTGGAATGTCAAAAGCAAATATCTGGTGATATCGTAAGATAGGAAGATGACTTTTGTAAGGACAGAGGAGGCAGCAGGAGTAAGAATGTGACCTTTTTATCACTTTTACAGTGCTGTAAAAAACTATTTGCCACATTCCTGTTTTCTGCTTTTTAAATTTTTTTCATATTTGTCACACGAAGACAACCTGAAAACCTATGTGAAAAATAATTACTGCCTAAATAACTGCAGACGTTGCCACCAAGGATGGCACACACAATCAAGCTTTTGCGATAACTGTTAACTGCAGTTCATTAATTGCTTTCTGCCTAACTGCTTTGGACAGCTTTTTTTTCCTTTAATAAATGAAATCTTCATTTTAAAAAAGCACTTTGCATGTACTCAGACTATCTTTGTGTAGTATTAAAATTAGTTTGATCAAAATCATTAAGGTGTGACAAATATGGAAAATATTTTTTATCTGACCAGTGTTATCACATGTTAACTAATTACCTCATTAGGCGCATCGGGCTCAATATATTGCTGGTAGATCTGCTTGGCTCTGATCGCCAGTTTGGAGGCTGAGATCTTCTTATAGTCTTCACAGGCAACCCAGAAGTGTATGTTCTCCTCGCTGAACTCTGATTTCAGGAAGTTTTTGAAGATTCCAACACCCGCTAAGACAGAAAGAGAACATTTTTTTATTTTTAATATCCAGTGCAATTTACAGTCCCACGACTGCTTGAGATAACACATTCACAGGACTGATGTATTTTAAATGGAATGTAATAAATGTTGTAACATTTAAAGGAATGATAAAATGCAGCCTTTTTCATGTGTAAGGTAATCAAAGTCGATAAATGAATAGATCTGTCATAATGGGTTCCAAATTCGTGTACAATCAGTTACACTGATCTGACGTTTGGCCCATAGCTCGCCATATTTCTTCTAATTAGCATTGCAAAATCTGTATGGGTTTAAATTACCTCCTAATTGCTCATCAGATTCCAGGAAACAGTTTTGTAATAAATAATTAACGCAATCATTTTGAATCATTAGTATAATTACAGCAAGAAACTTTTAAAAAATGGTGCGGTTTGGCAGCAAATACTGTATCCTGTCTTTTTAGACACACAGGAAAAGTGTTTTCCAGTAATGAAACCACATCAGCATTTCAGGAAGTCCAAGTGAATGCAGCACTAAGAAGACAGATCGTGGAGACCACAGAGGTTTTGATAAGATAAACAAAGAAAATCCAGCCAATAAGAGCCGACAGATGAAGTCGGGAAGGCAGATTGGGTCAGAATACAGCTGGTTCCCGCAAGGCCATTGCTCCCCATTTGTGTCCGCATACACAGTGTAATTCTCAAAGGGTTTGAGCACAGACACATACACACAGACACATACACTGGCCAACACCCCCAGGGGGCCACTGAGTAGTGCCTCGCAACACGTAGCAGAAAACCAGAGCATGAGAATGAGTAAGTGCCTGTGTGTGTGTGTGTGTGTGTGTGTGTGTGTGTGTGTGTGTGTGTGTGTGTGTGTGTCCAATCTTTCTACAGTAAAGCAA
>OMLM01003733.1:25518-39080 GCA_900302695.1 Helostoma temminkii
GCCTCGCAACACGTAGCAGAAAACCAGAGCATGAGAATGAGTAAGTGCCTGTGTGTGTGTGTGTGTGTGTGTGTGTGTGTGTGCGTGCGTGCGTGCTTGTGTGCGCATGTGTTTCCTTAACTCTCCTTATTTCAGCTGCATTAATGTGTCACAGGATGCGAACAGGGTGATGCTTCTTAATTAGCACTTTTCAAAAACCTACACATCTGTTGTACTGACTGTTAGCTCCAATTTTGTCCCTTTGACATATGCTGCAAGAGATCAAACGTCACTTTTTGAAATCGATGCAACCTTACTGGCAACCATTAGCAAGGAAGGCGAAGGTCAATACTCCCATGGCTGCAGCAGCATCATGTCACATGAGAATGGTACGTGTTTCGTTTTGTGGGATATTTTTTTCATAAACCCTGAGAGAACGAGAGAACTAATGAGTTGGTTTCAGTAAGTCTCCTGGTCTCGGCTTTGTGTTCACAGTTCTCATTATCTGTGTTCACAGTTCAGGTACCTTTTTTTTTTTATGGTGCGAAAGTGACACTTACTTTGACTGTTCATCACATGGCTGAAAGACTCCTTCCATTTCTCCACCTCTGCTGCAGTAGGAGTACTGAAACACAAAAACAAAGGCTTTTTTAAAAAAAGGTCCTTTAAGAGAAACATCCATAAAATCTACAATATGCATTCGGTTATACTATTTATATTCAGCTACATTATTTCCATGGCACTTTATGTTTCACAAGGACTCACTGAATTTGTGTTTGGTCTGTTTTCAATTACAGTACAGTCACTTTTTAGCCCAAGCAGTGTGTATTCTTAGTGGGATTTTAATTTAAAAATCTATTGTGTAAATAAATAAGGGTAAATAGAATAATAGTTGTAGCAGTGCAGCTTAAGGAGGTTTTCCTTCTGCTCAAAGTGAAAACGGCTCGTCCAGGTCACAGCTGCACCGATTCACTGATCAATGATGACAGGTAATCTAATCATAGCATCTTGCGTCATCTGACGTTCACACACCACAAAACCTGCAGTAATATATACAGTATGATAATATCTACAGTCTTAAAAATGTCACAGGAATGATCTATTATCCAACAATCCATCATGTAACAGAAGCTCTACAGGATATTTTCCAACAGTGTTACTGCTGCTGGATGAATTACAGTCGGTAAAAGGAATACTGATTATCTATAACTGTTTCTGAATGGGCTACGTGTTACTGAAAGCACAAGGCCGAGGTAAGAGTCACATCAATATTAACAAGCTCAAAAAGCACAACAAGCTCCTGGTGGAAACGCAGGCTGAGGGGAGGTCATGGAAGACAGTGTTTTACAAAACGTCTCCCACTTTTCTTTGTACAATTTGTTATATTTTAATACTCAAGAATAAAAGAGCACAAAATACCTAAGTAAAAATAAACCAGTGATGAGCATTAGGTTTGTTACATAGTGCTGTGTATTTTAATTGAATTCATTTCAATATCATAATTAAACTACATTTATTATGATAAAGCCACAAAAATTCTTAAGCACAGTGAGTGTTTCACACCTGTGTACATTATCTGGTAATCTCACCTATACTTTATACGACAGGTCTGAACCACTTGAAAAATGAATTCACAAGAAATATGTTATTTCTTCAGCAAATACAACTCCACTTTAAAAATTGTGATTATAGTGATTCATGAAATTGTTTTAAAGCTGTCTCAATAAAACAGCAATAGAATTACATATAAGGCTTCTTTTTTTTTTTAAAGCAAAACAAAACCCTAAAAATTTAAATTCAACCTGGAAATAAGATTTCCCATTAAATAAAAATGGCTTTTCAGCTACTTCAGTGCAAGCTCTCTTTCTACATCAACCCATTCTTTCATCACCCCTTCATCTCTCTCTCCAGTCAAACCTCAGGCAACTTGTAGAAATCCAACAATAAAACTCCAATGATTAATTCAGAAGATCAATATTGAAGGTCCACTATATCAAGTCTGAGATTTGACCTTGGGGAAACAAATCTGAAGATTTAAGCTGAGAGTTACCAGGATTACAACAAAATCTGAGCTACAAATCTTTTTTAAAAATGTATTTTTCTTTATATAATTGAATTTGTAATGTTATGTGTCGTGTCCAAACCTTTGACCAATAAAAACAGCAACAGGTCTGGACTTCAGTTAAATAGTTATGTCAACTTAAATCAAAATAAGAAAGAATAAGAGATTAAAGAATAAACGAAACACACGCATTATATCCCCCAAGGATTTCTCTTTTAAAAAAACATGAACATTGTAGTTTTGAAAAAATTCCCTTTTAAATGTGGCTAAATTCTGTTTTTCTTGGGGGATATGAAGAACGAACACAAACCACAACAAACATTTGAAATGTTCTCTAATTTAAACTAATACAGATTAGTTCCTCTGACCTTTTAGCGTTGACGGCAGTGGCTGCAGTCTTCTCTTTTATTTGCTTCTGGTCCGTAGCTTGAGGTTCAGGTTTCTGGAGTAGGAAGCTTATTTTGTGCTTGATGTCTTTGGCACTGTGGAGCGGCAGATGAGAGAAACACAAGTGGAACCACATTTAAAAAATGTCTGTTTCATGTAAGCAAGTGGTTGGAACATCAACCAGTTCTCTTATTTCATAATTAACAGCTCATTTCAAGTCATTTACAGTCTTAAAATAGGTGTTTGATCAGAAAATAACATCATCATCATCACAGGTTATATTCAAATTATCACATGCTACTTTTGTCTACAGTTAGTGTTGCAGTAAGACAATAACACTTTTGTCCTCGCTGTGTTCTAACTACATCGGTGTTACCTTTTCAGGCATGTTGCGGGAAGTGTTGCAAGTCCTTTACACATGGTGGCTTGTTAAAGATCCAAAGTCAGCACCGTTGTTGTAGATGACGACAGAGAGGCAACAATTATGATGAAGTAATGCGAGCAACAGAGTTCTATAGTAATGTTCTTCGCGATTAGACAGCAGGATTTATGTATCTCCACCCCCAGCAGTGGTTTTATACCTCCAGAGTGCAGGCTGACTGAAAACTGACCAATCCCACAAGACAGGGAGGGATGGAGACCGAGAGAGAGAGAGAGAGAGAGAGAGAGAGGAGCAAAACAGAGAGGGAGGGAGAGAAAATACAGGGAAGACTTACAGTAAGTGGGAATGTATATAACCAAAACAAAAGGATTTTTTTTAATGGGGGAGTGAGGGAGGCGTCTCAGACATTCGGGAAATTTCTCTCTCTCCGTCGTAAACAGTATTGTCAAACTAAACATACATTTTAAATTTAAATCCACTAATGTGATTGTTATTTGTACTATTTTCATGCATTTTTGTCATTGACTACTGTTGGCATTGCTATTGTAGTTCACTAAGAGTCGACATAATCTTCTGCTTTTCACCAATATGACATAATGCAATATGTGTTCTACTGTACTTGACCTAATCTAACTGAATCTTAGTAATTTTTAATTTCTCTGTCATTCTCATGGAGTAGTTCATACAATTGGTATAATATGTTAATAGATACTGTTTACATTTAGTCATTTAGCAGATCCTTTTATCCAAAGTGTAGGTACAAGGCAACAAAAATCTAAGTCGAGGAAAATAATGTTAAAGAAAAGTGCTATTAAAAGTGTGTTTGTTTAGTTTAGTTTTTTTGCAGATATGTATACAAAAACCCATGTGGTTAATATTTTGTACACACAGACATGAGCTTCACGAAGAGTAGGAAGCGCAGTGTTGTTGATCAGTTCTGTACGGCACGTATGTGATGGCCCTACTACTTATATCCAATGACACCTGGACATGTGGCCAGGAGGAACCAAGAGGAAGTCGAACCACTTACCCTGCGGTAGTAGGTAGTAAGTGGCACCGTTCCCTAAAAAAACGTATGATGGACGAGTAAGACAACAATTTCACCATGGTCTCAACAACTCCACTGAGTTTAAATCCCAGCCAGTCACTTAGAACTGATGAAACTTTTCAGATGAAAGGTGAAATGTCTTCTAGACTTTAACCAAGTCCAGGTGCCACTGAAGAGCATCCTTGGGGAAATCCTTGGGATAACTATGACTGAGAATCTTGTTACAGAGTTTCATGGTGTGTTCAAGCTAATGGCGGAATATGTGGCTTTTTAAATATGTTTTTGCGACAGACATCACAATAGCTTTTTGCTTTATTCTCTTCGGAACTTACTCCATCATGTGTAAATAATGTACAATAAGTATTACACGTGTCAGTGTACATTGAAGTTACCTTGCCCATTCTGACCATGCATGAAACTAATAATGAAACAAATCTAAAGTCCAGACTCCCAGCTGACTGGATCCTTGGTGAACCACCTCCTCTAAATATGCCAGTCTGATCAACATCTTAAAAAAGGATTATCTTTCACCAGGTTAGCCATCCATCAAGCTCTCCTGTGGTGGGTGTTAAATTGAAAAAATATAGTTATAGAGGGACTTGTGCAGTTTCGAGGTGCAGACCAACACTGTTGAATGATCACACTGCATATGAAGCCAGGGTCAAGCCATTAAACTGAGTGTCAAATGTCATTTCTAATGCACAATAATCCCATACAGTAGTGATCAGATTGCAGGATTAGCCAATTTGAAAGCTTTGTGTGCTTGTATTTTTATGGCTCCAATAACCACTGACTCCATTTCCCACCGTCATGTCTCCCACATCACACACACACATGCACTTGGATATTTACTATCAATAGAGGTATCATGTGAGACACTTACAAATGCAGAGTTTGAACCAAACAAGCTAACTTGAGGTTTACTTTGTTTAAACCTAAATAATGACTAAGTGATGACTGCTAAAAAAACATGTGTGTAACACAAATTCTGGTAAAAATGAACTGTATATATATATAATAAGACTGCAGCTAAGAACAAACTTTCAGCAATCAGGATGCTCTCACACATTCTGCTGTTTCTCTGTGCATATATGTAACCTATAACCTATGTGCTCATGATCTAACAATCTCCATTATTTCTATATTTTCACGCTGTCAGATTCCTCCATTACTAATCCCTACGTCATTAATGATCTTTGATCTTTGTGCCTGCGTCCCTTGAGCCCATTGATCGCGGGTTGTAGTTTTTAAAATACCATTGCAATAGTATTTCAATTTATCTTTCAGTCATGCAGCAAGCCACCATCTTCCCATGGCCATCACATTCTTCATGACAGCCAAGGACGCTATCTGCAGGTTGTGATCAACCACCTGCTGGTTCTATTTCACAACAACCACTAGCAATTAGACTCACAAGTCTTCATATGCAGCTAAAGGCTAGCTAAGGTAATTAATACAATTTATGGAATCTAATTCCCCAAAACTCTGTTGCTTAGATAAAAATGTCTAAAGCTACTTTTATTTTTGTAGAACCATTTTTTGGCATCAAAGGAAAAGAACATGGACTGGGTGGTTGGCTTTTGCAGCCAAATTGTTTGTATTGGTTCATATTACACTATCTCTAACTGTAATATGAGACAAAACTCACCAGTGTACAAAATGTTTATATTGGTCATATTACAGTATGTTTGGCTGTTTAGGCTGAAAGACTTCCCGGTATTTATGATGCACTGAATACTGGCATAATTAACATTTATTATTTATTTAACACTGTGAGTAGAACAGATCTGCAGCTGTAAAGCATAACAACATTAAGCTATAGACAAGCATATGTATGTTTTGTCTAGAGAATAGTGTTCTGATAAATGCATTCAAAATGGCTATGACTTCATACCTAATTATTTCCTTTTATCTGCAGGATTGTTTTCTCTGAGTGGTCTCCAAGCAGTGACGCAAACATACCTTTGTGATTTGTAGCTAGCGTTTCCTGTAAAAGGAAGATTTAAAAAGTGTGGCCTTGTTTTTTAAGTTGACAGCAATCGGAGACTAGGTCGTAATGGTTAATTGGGTATTTGGCAAATGATTTTCTGAATGTGCTGGCTGCACTTCATCTTCCAGGAAGCATTTTTACATTTGTTGAAATTCAGTTTAGTCAAGGGCATTTTCGTTTTCTTTGTTTTCCTCTTATGCATCTGTGAAGATGAAATTGATTAAGACATGATAATTTAGATAGCGTAAGAGAAGCTTGAACATGTTGTGGTTCCTACCCCGTCTCGGCTTGTTTGTCTAAGGCTATGATTTTCACCACAGGTGCAGTGGGTCCCAAAGTGTCAAGGCTTTTAATATCCCCTCATTCTTTAACAATGTGGCTTGCTAATATGATTGTACCTTAAGTCGTGACCTAAAGTTGAAGAAACAAGTTTGTGAGTGGTCAGTCCCACTGGTAAGATAAAATGCTGAGACATTTGAGTTTTCAGACCAGACTGTGATG
This sequence comes from Helostoma temminkii, assembly GCA_900302695.1. Classification (NCBI taxonomy): domain Eukaryota; kingdom Metazoa; phylum Chordata; class Actinopteri; order Anabantiformes; family Helostomatidae; genus Helostoma; species Helostoma temminkii. The sequence goes on from OMLM01003733.1 coordinate 31,868, forward strand.
AATGTGTAACACCAAGAGGTGACCTCTTAATGAATTAGATTATTAGCCTGGTTTTGGCCAGCGGCTCAGGAGGTTAAGCAGGTCATCAAACTAATCAAAGGGTCCGTGGTTCAGTCTCTGTCTTCTGTGATCTATGCATTGAATTCTCCTCATCCTAGTATGTGTGTGTAACAGAGTGACAGATAAAAGATAAACCCCAGATAAACTGTTAGACGTTGGGTTAAAACAAATAAAAAAATATTGACATTCAGTTTCAAACAGTAAGGAGTTGTCAAACGTTTCACCGACCCATTTATCCGAACCTTGTCCCTGCATGTATTTCTTTGGCTTTATGATGTGACTTTATCCTTTAGCTACCAGAGGGCTCTATCACTGGAACAGAAATATGAGTCATAATAAATTATTAGGCAGAAATGATCTATGGGGTTTCTCTGATGGGAGAACAATGATGAATAAGTAAGTAAGGAGGACATAAGCCTTTTCTGTTCTTTTCTGTGAAGGGTAATGAAAATGGTTGCCCATCGACCCTAGGGTGACCTGGGTATATGTTGACTATACTGAATTGGGATTTTACTATTTACTATTTTCAAAGTCAAAAATGAACTTAGATGTCATCTGCTTTTGGCTTGGCTAAAAAGCATTAAAGTTAACTTGACTTAACAATGTAATGTGATCGTATAGTGGTTAGCACTCTGCACTGTGGTCACATCAACCCCCCGTTTAAATCCAGGTGACGACATTCTTTTAAAGGGCGGCTATCGATGCGTTTGTTTAGCAGCTGCACACGAACTGCAGGATTAATGGTTTGACTCTTGTTTTTTCTCAAAGTAGCTTTGGACAAGACATTGAACTCTGAAAACATGGGACATTTAATGTTTTACATTGTCCACAAGAATTACCCCATGGGATAAAGTATCAAAGTAGCAAAACAGAAAATGAAACCATAACAATAGTGCTTTATCAGAATAAGATGGAACTTCACATTACCTAGATCTGCAGGGTTTTATGACATGGCACAAAATACAATATTTATTTTTTAAAACAGTTGATGTGAGCCAGATAAATGGCCTTATCTGCTTTCTGTCAGCGAAGAACTGATTATACATTTTTTCCTCCCAGTCTCCTGTTGCTAACCGGCGCTCATCCGGACAGCAGGATATGATTAAAGCACCAGAGGCCAGGGCTTACACAGCAGCAAGGTGATGATGGCTCTGTGTGTTCCTAGCACACACAAATCACACCTGACAGGCTAGCCTCATCAGACTAGCTTTTTGAGCCCTAACTGCATCCCATCATGTGCTCCAGCAGCTAGACACACTGATATGCAGGCATTAGACCTGTTGATGAACAGCTACATATGTACAAAAACCGTACAAATTGATCAGAAACAAGATTCTACTTTTAAATGATTCATTAAGGGGCTTGCAGTCCATAAAGGTTGCCACCAGGTTGTTATTATCTGTTTTATATTCAGGTGCTTTAGAGAAAATAAATTCACAGCAACAAACTCCTAATCAGTCTGCACTATTTGCAAAACTCTCGTGTTGGTGTAAGTCAAATGTTGAGCTCATGCATTCGCAATTTGGTGGCATAGAAAAATGAAAAGGCATTGCTTTGTTGGTATACTCTGCTACAAGACTCCTTAGCTCTTTGCAGCTCCAGTGGCATTTATCTTTATATGTCTTGCATTGAATCTGCCTCAGTTAGTGTTACATAAGAGCTGACCACAAATGAATGAGTCATTTGAGAAGACTGACTTTGTTTAGAATAATTAGCTCCTAGACATGTTGAAAAATGAAGTAAAGCGTTATGTTACTGTCCTACTATGAAAAGTAAAGCACATTGCATGTTTTCTGTTACACCCAACACAGGCAAATATATAGTTGACATTTTATTAAAGCGGTCTGTTCCTGTTATTACCCGTGCAAATGGAAAGCGAATTCTCTGGCTTCTTTTTATTACTAGTCTGCTCATAAAAAATATGTTTGAATATGACAGAGAAAAGCTTGCTCTACTCCAAGTTCATTCTTTTCGTTCCATCAACACAGTGGTTGTTCTTGGTCTTGGAACTGCCAGGATCTTTCTGTTCGGCGTTTGCATGTTCTCCCCATGTTTGCGTGGAGACTCTAAATTGGCCCTAGGTGTACGTGCAAGTGTGAATGGTTGTTTTGTCTATATGTGGCCCTGAGATGGACTGGTGACCTGTCCAGGTTGTACCCTTTCTCTTACCCGTACAATAGCAGGGATAGGCTCCAGCACGCCCTCAACCCCTATGGGGACTGACTAAGTGGTTCAGAAGATGGACGGATGAATAAGACAATAAAGAGTTCAATTCAATTCAATTCAACTTTATTTATATATCGCCAAATCACAACAAAAGTCATCTCAAGGCACTTTACAATGTAAGGTTTAAGACCTTACACAAAGAGTTTGTCATGAAATCCAATAAAAGTCAAAATCATAAGATAAAAAGTCCAAATTTAGGCATACTAAGTCAGAAGTATAAGATTGTTTCAAAATGCATCGACAGCCGCCCTTTAAAAGAATGTCGTCACCTGTTTCGTTCAAGTGAAGGGTGAAGACAAGAAACACGGGGGGGAGGGTAAGATATACAGTAAAAGTCCCCACCCAGGCTTGAACACTGCATACTGCCGTTATGGTATGCATCCTAACCATTCAATAGGGGCATTTGTGTTTTACAATGAAGGAGGAGACAAAAGGCAGTCTACATCATACACCAGTCATTATTTCCACAACCATGAGAGGTCAATTGACAGGAAAATGCAGGTCGTGTTAAATGTAACTGCTTTTACCCTTCTCTTTTAGATTTATTTTTCCCAAAGCGGCACTAAACTAATAACTCCTTTTAATCTACCAATCACGTCACCTCAGGATACCCTTGTCTGTAGGTCAAATGGCGGGAATTAGCCTCAAGACTTGATGTTGATTTAGATTAAAAATAGAAATGTTTTTGTTCGGTTGCGAAAGGTTTTCTGCAGGTTGTGTTTCCAAAGCAAAACATCACAGCTGACGTAGACTTGTGTTTTGACCAAAACACGGCAGCCGCTGGGAATTAGGCAACACTTCGAGCTATTTCAGGTTACGGGTAAGACAGAAACTGTGTTTAATGTGTGCAGAGCACATGACATTTACAATTCTATCAATGGCTCCAAAGGTCAAGACAAGCCAAAGCAGCATCAGAGGGCAATGAATATGGACCCTCATAAACCACATCAGCTGACAGAAAAGTGGCTTTATCATCTGGAGAGACAGTCACTGTGACGGATAAAGTAGGCGTGGAAATTTAACGTGTGCATCATTTGTCATCATTAATCAATTTGTCCTTGTGTCTAAACCGTGTTTTATTTACAATAACAATTTATCAATACTCAATAATAATAATAATTGCAAAAACCCAACGCACCAGCTGGAAAACTACTCCAGCAGCATTTAAAATGAGGATAAAAGCATAAGAACAGTGTATCTACAGTAGAGGACATGTCCTTAATTTGAACTGCATAGGATGACGAGAGCCATTCACCTCTGCTGTTTATGACTCACCGTGTAGGTAAAGCAGAGCCGGTGCACTTCGTTATCTCCTTTCTGCCTCACGATGACACCACCACCGTGATAACATGGTCAATACATCTTCCTATTCCACACCTTTACCCTCTTCTGAATGAGGCTTCATATGAAAAATGTGTGAGGAAGGGGAAAAGGGTTGTGGTAGTCAGGACAGAGGAGCCTGGTGATGATTTAACTGGGTGGTGGGACTACAGGCACTGGGGACTTTAATGTGTTTTTATGGGTCTAGCTGTGATTGAATGACTGAATGAAAGCTCCTGTATTAATTCAGCTGCACTTACAGGGATAAATAAAGTTGTATAGTTAAGTACAATTGAACCATGAACGCTGAATCTATTTAGTAGAAGTAGTGAAAACTTTGAATACAGAGAGTTCAGTTGAGTTTCTTGTTCTGTACAACTTTTCTGTGTTTCCTCTGCCACTGGTGGAGGATGTCTTGTTTAAATAACATTTATTGGTTTATCACCTTCTGTGAGAGGTAAATTGCTGAGTTTAGCTTTGTGTGGCGTCTCTTCTCTCTGCTCAGTCAGTTGAAATTGTAGTTTAAAAAAGTACAAGAAGAGAGCTTTTTTATTAATCATAATAATTGATTCATTCATTTTAGTTCATTATTATTATTATGTTTATGTTTATTATTATTATTTACCAGCCACTTAAATTTTGATTGTCTTTAGGTGTTTCTATGTGTTTAGACTCCCTAGTGCTACCTGCTAAGTCTTCACGTTACCAACTGGAACCTTGCAGGCTCCTCCACCCAACTTCTCCACATGGGGACAAACACTGGACTAACAAAGCAGTTGTTTTTAAAAAAATCATAAAGCTCACAGGAGTTTTGTCAGGCATGACAGTTTCAACAACAGTCGGATGCTATACAAAGAGTTGTGTGTGGATTTCCGTCAAGACGGCTTTTATTGTGCGCCCTGAGCCGTGGCAATTACCATCTCAAACCCAAACATAGAAGGAGACCAGCTACAGCTAAATGACCCTTAGCACAAAAGTCATCATGCTGGTGAAGAATTGCAGAGAAAGCTACTGTGGTGATTGTTTATTGGCTTTGTCAGTAGGTCATGGCGGATCATAATGACCCGTGTTAAGGCTACGTGTGAAACAGCATGCTGCTTAAGATACCTATCAAAACTGCTGTTGTTGGGCAGCCACATTCACTGCTTTGATCTAATGTGGGGACAGTATGAAGACAGATGAGTCAGGGTTGTGTTTTTGTATACATGCTTCTACTTATCACTAAGAAGTGAAGTAATTACAAATCCTGTCAATTCCGTAGGATTACCTAAGGCTCAAGCAGAACAATGCAGTGAAGTGCACTGATATGTTAAACTAATCAAATTATAATAAAAAGCGCATGTATAAGAACCAATTACAACAAACTATTTTGTGTGTCTGCCTTTATTTTTGATGACAGTTCATCCTAGGCAGGGATGATACCAGCATTTCACAACTAGAAGAACGTATTGTCATTCTTCACAGAATCATTCCTTTAATCTGCTCTTTAGTGCATGAGTTGTATTGCTCCACTATTGACTTTAAAATACTCCTCAGGTGATTGGGATCATTAGGTGGCAGATTCCTCTTCTGACAAGGTTTTTGTTTCAGCCAGTGTTGGGTATGCACATTTACCATAGTGCCATCTACAGTCTCCTTCTAAAGCATGACAAGGAATGACAAGGCAAATTCATTTGTGGGTGTAGTATACTGATACTTTTGCTTACTTTGTGTTTGCATGAGCTCCTAAGGTGTTATGTTCTTTGCTGTTTAACTTGTCTCGATAACATTAGATAAAAGCTGCATTCATGTTCATTTTTGATCTTAAAAAAATCTGTCCCATCTACAGCAAACAAAAATGAATTAGACAAGTATTCTGCAGTGAAGACCACAGGGTCTCAAAGACACATGTACTGTAAGAAGGTGTATATCTACTGCTTTATCAACGGTGACATGGATTCCATGGATGTCTTATGACAACTGGATACAGTGTCAAAAGCAGAATACACAGAGTTCAGACTCCCATGCTTGGAAATTCATACAAAATCAGTAATGTTTTCACTGCACTGACGCGTGTGTTGTTCAATGCAGATATTATTGTTTTGTTAAAGGAAAATATGCTGTAAAATGGGACTGTAGCATCAAAATATTATGTTGCATGCAGATTTGCATGCAGATGTGCTGTTTAATGTTAGAATCTAATATTGTTATATTAATTTGATGTTAAAAGAGATTTTGAGAAAGGTTTAGAGCATGACCTGTAAGAGGTCTGTATGGTGTCTGGCCACAGTTTGCATTTAGACAGATGCGCTGAATAGTGAGTATTTTGTCAGACTGGATTTTAAACAAGACCTGTGCATGTTGATGGTTGACTGAACACCATTTTTATTATTGTTTCTCAGAATAAAGAACCCCAAAATACATTGCTGTGTCCCATGCTGGTACATTGCAACAGGTCACATATATATTATTCAATTCAATTCAATTCAACTTTATTTATATAGCGCCAAATCACAACAAAAGTCATCTCAAGGCACTTTACAATGTAAGGTTTAAGACCTTACAATACAACTAAATAATAGGGAAAACCCAACAAATCCCCTTTGAGCAAGCACTAGGCAAAAGTGGAAAGGAAAGATTATAGAAAAATTATAGATATTACACAGAAATATCTCCACAGGGGGAAGATAAATCAGCCAAATCCATGCTTGACAAACCTTATTTTTAACTATTTTTAATTTGGTGGGTTTATTTTCATTCAACCCACCAATGAAACAAACTTGTTTTATTCTCAGATGTTATGAAGGAGACAATATTAATTGACAGTTTTGTTTAGAATAACTAGTTTTTATCAAGAACAAGTTGTTCTTCAACAAATGGTTTGACATGTAATGGAAGGCTAATGTTAGCTCACTATGGCCAACGTTAGCATTAGCTCCTGAAGTGCAGGTTTATCTCAAGTTATATTATTTAAGGAGCAGTGCAGGACAATAAAGACTCAATGTAGTTATGGTTGTAGTCCACTAACTGCATGAGGTCAGTTACATTTCCATTACACCACTGGTAGTCCACTAACTGCATGAGGTCAGTTACATTTCCATTACACCACTGGTACAGTTCTGCACAGTTTGCACTGATGCAGTCTTGTTTTAGCACATTCCCAGTCAGCCAGTAGCCCTGACCAGGACAGATCCACACCAGTATTGGTTAAATAAAACAAATCATGTACTGACTCCTCTTTACATCTGTGGCTAATGCTGCCACAGCGTAATTGTACTACTTTTTCTTCTGTACTTCTCACTCTCCTTAGCAGTGGAGGACTCCTTCCTGTCTGCTGTCCTTTGTCCTCCTTTTCCTGTTTGTTTAAAGCAAGAACATGAAGTCTTTGGTGAAGTCTCGTGTTTAGTATTAGTGTAATTTTAGCTGAAAACAAACCAGTTTTATGTAACTGTTGAGTCTAATTAGCTGTCTGTATGTAAATTGGTAAAATTTCTGCTAATTTTCAGGCTGAGAATGACCAGGTCAAAAGACATTGTAGTTACATTTGTTGCTGTGATCACTTCTCATTTTTGTTGTATGTTGAGTTTACTTAAAAATCAATAGAGTTATAGTTAGATTATTTAGTTTT
>OMLM01003733.1:41818-52140 GCA_900302695.1 Helostoma temminkii
TGTGTGTGTGTGTGTGTGTGTGTGTGTGTGTGTGTGTGTGTGTGTGTGTGTGTGATCTGCCCATTTACTGCCTATAAAATGCTCACACCAAGGTTTCCATTAGCAGGTCACGAGGTGTGTAATTTCAGGCATTAGGCTGTAGTCAGTGATGGCTCTTTGTTTGTGAAGGAAAATGCTATTTCAGGCCATTTCCCTCTAAAGTGTTGTTCAACCTCACACTTATGGACAAGAACAAGAGTGTTTTAAACAGCATCAGATTCATTTGACATTGATCATTAGGGTCTAAAAAAGTTCAACACATTTAAAAGTGAGCACAGAGTGAGAACAGGATACAGAAATTAATTTTAAGACATCTATGTTTTATCAGCATGTATTATAAACAGTACAGTACAAAAATCATGAGTCTCCCATTATAAATTTGCATTTTATTTCACGTGCGTAACTAATCCAAGCATGAGTGGATGAGAAGTATGATTTAAGGATGGAAAAACAGTTTCCTGTGTTTTAAGTCAACAAATGCATTTTGTCATCTGACTGAATTATTCAGACGCTGTCTGGCACATCATAAACAACACTGACTGTTCTCTTCTTACAAGGTTAATTAAAATCAGACTGTCTGGGTAGCAGCTACATCCCTTAAAGGAAAATCAGCTCTGCTGCTCTGCTCTTTGTGGTTTGAAACTGGAAAAAGTACTGAAAGCCTTTCATTACCTTCCATTACATTACAGAAATATTGATTATTAATGTAGTCATTATTACTTAATCATAATTTCAGGCAGCAGTATTTTTAATGCAAACAAAATAACAAAATCCTTCTTCTTTAGTGAGTTAATGTCCTTCATTGTCTTTACATGCGCTTAAGTAACCAGGTTACTCATAGAAAGCTGCTTTAACAGTAGCCGGGGAACAGAGTTTGAATTCACGTAAGAAACCTGGTAATACTGAAATCTTTCTCAGATGTCTCTATTTATCTATTTATCCTTTTCTGTTTACATAGCTGCAGAGTGACAATGCAGGAGTAAGAGTAGAGATCAATGTATTTAAATTTTTACAAGGTACTTTTATGCCTATTTCATATGCATCCTAAGTTTAGGCAAACTTTGATATAAAAACGAGGCAGGATCACTCCATCTCTTCATCATCACTATTATTAGTGGTGTATTATGCACATTAGCCCTCTGGGAGAAATCTACTTGGGAATACTCCTTGAGTAGCTCCCTTTTTGATGCTCTTTTAAACTCAGACAAGGTCTTGAGTCAAGTTTTGTGCTTGTGTACTAGGGAACACAAATGCATCATACATAATTTTGTTGCTGCACCACTGATATGATGAAATTACAATTACACTGTTTATCCGCTTTTAAATAAACCCTAACCTTAACCAAAGGACTCTTGTTGTCTAAAACCTAACCACACACACTCTGGACCATTACTTGGGTCTGTGGTGTGATAGTTATGCGCAATTGTACACCTGCCATTAATTCCAACCACCTCCTAGTGCCATTAATTATAATTAATGCAGCACATTCAAAAATATGTTGCATCGGAATATAAAATACTAGTGTTTCCTATGAAATGTAATGAAGTTTGTGGTTTGTGTATAACACTAACATTCTTAGGACACAGTTATGTAATAAAATGTACCTCAGTTTCTAGGGACTTCAACTTTAGTCATGTTTTTGTCTATACCATGTTGACCACGTAAATGCTACTTATCATCCCTGCAGCTGTGATCATCTAAGAAAGGAGCTAATCTGTAGCTGTGCTAATGTCAAAACATCATTTAGTGAACGCTGCTTTCATGCATTAGCTTTTGGCTACACCAACAGCCTCACCTACAGCTATTTGCCACTGAGACCAGCTGCAACACGGTTTCGACTTGGTCACTGGAGCTGATCGCTGACATTCTAGTCAATGATTGAGAGTGCTCTGCAGCACATCCCAGAAACATCTTTCCACTCTGCACCACTACACTTGCCAAAAGGAAGTTGCTTCTGGCAAGGCTATGAGAATGTTATAAATACAGATCAGTTTAGTAGTTCATACATCCTCTGGCCCATGTGGCTGTAACTACAGCCCATGGTAGATATGGGCACGCCACATTAAGTCACTGCGGCTACAGCCATTGTGACTGCACCAAGTGGCTGTAGCTCGGCCCCAGTCATTCCTTGCGCTACAAGACTTCAAAATACGCTTTAGATACAAAATACTGGTGACAACTAGCAAGCAAAGCTGTAATATTCTGTATTCTGTAATATAATTAAGTCCAAGATTAAATTCAAGTTAAAATAATTCCTATATTGGCATTTGAGCCAAGGAGGAAACCAATGGATTTAGCCCACTGCATTGTTTCCTATTAACGATGTCCGCTGCACCAAAAACTTTTCTTTTTTTTTTTGTCCATTTCCTTTTAGGGGTTGAGCAAATTGTAGTTATATAAGTTTTAACTCATTTTCATGGGAAAGCGTCTTCAGTGACCCATCTGTCAAACTCCAGAAATTTGGAGATTACTGTCATCAGCCTTATGAGACAATGACCCGTCTTCATACAAAGAGGAGGTTAAATAGCTTGCCCTCTGTTACTCTCAGAACAAGCTGTAGTTTAAGACTGTCGAGATGACTGTGAACTTCGGGAAGCAACCACCCTAACACTGCCCCCGTCACCATACATGACAGCACCACGTCTGCTGTGAAATCCTTCAGTTTCCAACAATCCACAATATCCACAGTCTCCCAGGACATAAAATTGGTATCACAATCATCAAAAAAGCCAAGCAGCAGATGTACCTGCTTCAGCTGAGAAAGTTCAATGTACCTTGGGACATGCTGATTCAATTTCACAGTGCAATCATTGAGTCTGTTCTCTGCACATCCATCACTGTCTGGTTTGGCTCAGCTACCAAACAAGACAAGCAGAGACAACAACGTGCAGTCAGGCCAGCGGAAAAGATCATTGGTGCCGACCTGCCCAATATCCAGGACCTATACAAGATCCAGATTTAGGAAACAGGCAGAGAAAATCACTGCAGACCCCTCACACCCTGGATAACACCTGTTCAATTACAGAACACTCAGATGACCACTTAATCTGTCATGAATAATCATGATGTATGTGCAACAAAATAATGACAAAAATGTAACCTATCCTAACACCAATATAGTATTAAACCAAATCTGTGTAATAACTGTATAATGTACGTATTAATCATCATCACATAACCTTCGGGTTTCTGAGCATTCACATATGCACCTTTTACACCAAACCAGCTCCAGGGTCGGTTTAGAGCGAGTGTTTTATTTCACACTAAGTCGTGTCTCCACAACCAAAGAACCAGCTCCCAGTCAGGAAAACTGGTTCCAGCCTGGCACCAGCTCTTTGCTGGACTAGAACTAAGAACCGATTGTCAGGGGCTGTGGATTGGACTATGACGACCAATGGCATCAACTAAAGCTTTGTTCTAGAAGATAAAAATAAGTGTATAATTTATGACTGAAAAAAATTATGTTAATGCTACTTTGCAAGCTATTTGCTAAAGCTAAAACGGGCTAACATAACCACATCTTCTTATCATTGCTCCATAAAGAGGAAACTGACAAAACTGTATCTGTGTGTGGTTCTCTATTGCACAGCTGCAGAAAGGAAAGCTCTCCAGAGGGTCGTCACCATGACCCAGAAGATCATGAGCTGTCCTCCCCCCTTTTTGGAAGATATAGTTAGTCTCTGGATAAGCCCAGTACATTCTAAGAGACAATGAAAGCAAGGACTAACAGACTGAATAACAAAATACACAACTGCATTAAACACTGGAAAAATCTGAATATTTGTGCATTATTTTCAGAATGTGGGAATGTTTTTTGTGTGTGTCGTTTTGTTTGTGTAGATTTTTTTTCTTTTTAGAATGACTTGCTTTTATTGCATTTTAAGGATTGCATTTCAATTTCATTGTACCTTCACAATGACAAATAAAAACATTCTATTCAATTAATTTAACAATATATATAATGTACAGTACTAGAGCTGCAAAAGTCATGTTGCGATTGTTGGGGATAAATTGCAGTTGTGATATACAATATAATAGTTTACATCTGTAATCATTTTAAAATGTGTATCTCCCAGGCATACGAGCGACTTCCATTTTGCATGTTGTACTTTGCTCTGTCTCATTAAGTTGAATCCTCATTCTCAAACCCTAAATATAATAGATTTTAGCCAAAAATGTCGGTCTGCTCTTCTAGTGGTGGGATCCATCTCCACCTGGCCTGCACTTTACACACTAAAAAAATCATGTCGCCATACATGACACACACTCTACTGCATGAACAGAGACTGGCTGGTCATCTGGTCATTATGAGCGCCGATAATGAGCAAACTGCTCAGGGGGAACAGGTTGATAATTGCATAGGCTGACATTGTGATTGCAGTTATATTAATGATGGTGCACTAGTATATACTGTACATATATCCATGTCTGACCTTATAAATATTGCTAAGATACCTACTTAATCATAGTTTTCAAAATAAATCTGCATGTACTCTTCCTTCTCACGTTGTGCATTCTGCCATATGTTGAATATGCTGAAGTGATCTTCGCCCAGTTTTCTTCATGTTTGTGTCTGTCAATGTGAATCTGTCGTGTCATTATTACTGTTACTATGTGTGAGTACTTTGAGAGCCGCAGAAAACTGGAGTCAAATTCTTTATATGTATAAGCATACTTTGCAAGTAGATGTAACAGAGTAAAAAAAGTTTTTAATTGAAACTTAACATTTACTTCTAAACCCTCCAAATATGAAACATATTTTCTCTGCTACCTCGGTGTATGGATACATAACTTTTTTTGTTCTCATGCTTTCTGAAAGCTGAGTAGAAGACATCTGCATGACAGATGACATCACAATTTTACATTACTAATTACTAATATTTTACCAAAATAATAAAACATCTTATGTAATACCCCTAGGATTTTGTGTGTGTGTGTGTGTGTGTGTGTGTGTGTGTGTGTGTGTGATAGTTTTGACATACTGTATAAAACAATACTGTATCTCCTTGAGGGAAAACTGGGCCACCAACACACTGAGGGCCAGTTCAAAGCTGTGATGGGAAAAAACATTAAAAGATTAGTAAATAACATACAACATCTAATGTACATCCACCTCCGCAAGTGCACAATGTGTATTCAATTACAAATTACTATAGCAACAACAGTGTTGCTTCATACAATGTTTTTCTGAGAACTGAGTGTAACAGATTTGAGTTTATGATGCCTGTTTGCTTTGATTTATTAAGCTACAAATAATTATTTGCTCAGGGATCAGGTGAATGAGAGACTTCTTTACTGATGTGGGACGTACCTTACAAAATATATTACTCTTTGCTTTTCAGCATTTTTTTAAATCTATTCTTTTTTACACAGTTATAAATAGATTTATCTGACAGTGGTTTAAAATATTTTGTAGTTTTGAGTACATGTAAAAACCCTAAATATGACTCACATCTTCTTCTTCTACTATTAATTTCTTCAGTATTTCATAATTTCTAGTTTTTAATCACTTGTTGTACACAACCAAACTGTGCACTAATGTTAAATATAAATACCAATCTAAATGTATTGGTATTATTAAAAAAGACCTGAAAACTGTCCAGTTCTGACAGATTATATACACTGTGTCTCAGTCGCAACGTTTGAGCCACAGTTGTTCCTCAACCTTCGTCTCTTGACTCATTCTTTTTGTCCTGCAATGTTTACAGGGACCAGACATCTGTGTCGCCGATTGTGTGAGACAATAACATTTCATGTGATCATTGATGTAAATGCAGTTAATGGTGTCATATTTGGTTATCACTGAGTTGTTTTGTTTTTGTATATGTGTATACAGTATATTCTTTGTTCTGGGGTTTGCGTTTTAGCGTCAAGTCAGACTTTTCGTTAGGTCAGCAGGGCCTTCTGTGTTAGTTAAACAAAGAGTCAGTTGTTGGCCTGAGGTTGTATTATACTGCAGCACCACGTTGTGTCCAGATTAAGGCAGTGTACTCTTAATGTAAATACATGACAATAGGACTTGAAAAGAACACTTGGCTTCACGAGTTACCATTTTCATAGGAGCTAATGCAAATGAACTGTTTGAAAATTCATGTTTTTTTGCATAAACTAGTCATGAAATGTGATCTTATAGACTATATTGCCAAAAGTTTTGGTTCATCTGCCTTCACATGTACATGAACTTTAATTCATAATTCTTAATCCGTAGGGTTTAATATGGAATGTGCACTGAATTCGATGATTTAATGGGATTTCCCAAAACCTTATATTTCTATACTGCTAACTTTGTGATATATCATGTCTTTATTGAACACTTTTTGGTAACAGAAATTAATGATGGCTTTTGATCACCAGTTGAATTCAGGTGTTAGCAAAACCTAGAGTTAAATAATGGTAGTGGTGGTGATGTTAGCCATGCCTCTCAAACAACCTGTAGTCCAGGTGGTGATTTGTAGCTGGGTTAGTAATCTGGTGTGGGATTCATCAGTCCTCAGTTACACAAGTTGTCTATAAAGAGAGACAGTTTGGTGAATGTGGCTACTCTTCATAGTGGGACCCAGCCAAGATCACTTTGTAGCTACAATGCAGAATGCTCACTGAGGTGCCCAACAGGATGATGTCAATGAACCTAAATAGAAGCTAAACATCTAAGGAAATATATTACAGACTGGCTTTAGAGACATAAAATCTTCATTTTGGCGTGCCTCAGTCAAGGCCCCAGTCCAAGCCCTTCACACCAGACTTCCTAAGATTATGTCTGAGCTGAAGCGGTTCTGTAAAGAAGAATGGTCCTCCTGAATGTTTAATTGGTCTAATCCACAGCTATTGTGTTTAAGGTTATTACTGCCAGAGGTTCAATCAGCTTGTTCACATTTTCCACCATCACTTTGTTTAAAGACCAGGTAAAGTAAAATCACTGCTTTGTTTCTGAACACATTAAACGTGTTAAAATGTATTAATAAAATGTCAGTCATCAGTCATGTCTATTTTCTACCCCTGTTTTCCTGGTTTTGTCTCCCTCTCTCACTTCCTGATCCACCTGGCCACACCTCCTGTTCTGCTCTGCTCTCCAGACACACCTGTTGCCATTCACTAAATTATCCCAGCTGCAGCCGCTCACCTCAACATGGACTCTGTATTTATTCTCCCTCCTTACTAGTCACCCTTGTCAGAGCCTCTGTGCTAGTGCAGTTATGAGCGGCAGCTTCCTGCATTGTACTCTTGCTTGTTTCACACTCTGGACTCAGTTCAGTAAGGTTATTCTGGCATTAGTTTCTAGTGCTGTTGTCTTTGGTAGACTTGTTTGTAGGGTTATTCTTGCACCAGTTTTCTATCTATTTCTATTTTCCTCTGTGAGGAGTGATTTTCAGTTGTTTTTGTGTTCATGTTTGATTAAAACCAGTTTCATTTATTATTCTTGCCGTTGTGTGCACTTTGGGTCCGCCACCTTGTCTAGCCCTGACAAGAGGACTGAATTACGCAGCAAAGATTACAGCACAGCCGTTGAAGTAATGACTTTATAAGAGAAATTTGGTTAAATAAAATTCACCAATTCTCTCTGGACACGCCCCAGCGTTTCAGATTCAAATTTGGCTTGGTGGTTAATAACTGACAAACTCATATTTCACTCATGAGTAACATATACTGTATTTATTAATGCTTTACCTGGACCGTGAAAGACTGCGACTGTTTGTTTTATCATCTTAGAAATATTGTCTTTGTTTATATGTGTGACTTTGAAGATCAGATCACATTTCATGACCAATACGTGCAGAAAACCATGAAGTTGCAAATAGTTCACCTATTATATATAAACTTTTCTGTTTACTCTATGTACACCTCTGAATGACAAAGTGCTCTTTGCCCCTTTAAACCTATATTTACCAGGATATGTCTTTGGCCCAAATGTCACATTAGATGAGCATATAGTCAAATGTCCCAGTGCTCTGGCTAATCATCACAGAAATACCACTGTTAGTTCAGAAATTAGAGCCAGTTTTTCCTAAATTCTTTCCGTCAGTGTTGGCCTGAGGATTGAGCCACTGGA
Source organism: Helostoma temminkii (assembly GCA_900302695.1). Lineage (NCBI taxonomy): Eukaryota > Metazoa > Chordata > Actinopteri > Anabantiformes > Helostomatidae > Helostoma > Helostoma temminkii. The sequence continues at coordinate 49,905 of OMLM01003733.1, forward strand.
AAAGCCTTGAATGTAGTAAAAGTTGGTAAAAGTGAACCATTAAAACTAACATAACAACTGTCCTTGTCGCTACATGAAAAAGTACAAAAGTCAATTCTGTTCCTATTTATCTGAAGGACAGTTCATCTAATAGTGTTTAGAGCCTTACCTGCACATTTGCAAGTAAAATATCTGCATCCATAATATAAGTACGCACTCTCAGAAAGTGGTGCAGTATATCATACCTTATAACCTACTAATTGCTAGTTTATTATACTGTATAATAAAGACAGTTAAGTTAATTGAAATTTCTAGTTTTTATTGTCAGAACTTTGAGACGGCAGTCAAAGTCTATTAACTTAAAAATTATGAGTTGGATGAATGAATTTCTGAGAGTTCACTCAACTCATTAAAGTTTATAAAACAACATAAAATAATATTTTTTGTCGTTTAAAACGAACAGTGATGTTTACATTTTACATTTAATGTTTACTTTTACATATATGTAGGTTGTGGTTATTTATTCTCACACTAGTAAAAACTACAGTATGTGAGCCGTGATGAAGTTTGGTGTTGAATTCAGTCCTAACCCTTGACACTATGGGTACTTTCACACCTACAGACTTAAGTTTGTTTAAATCAAACTGGAGTTCATTTGGTCTGGTGTGAACACAGTTATCGAAACAACCACACCTAGATCCCCAGAAAGTGGTGGCCTCATTTAACAAACTCTGGTGTGGAAGACATCAGAACCAAAACAGGGCCAAAAGCTATAAATCCCATGATTTGAGGGCATTTGATTATGTTTAAATTTGATTTCGACTGCAACCTGAAAACATGCTGCAGTTTGGGCAGATGACTGTACGGTCCATGTCACAGAAACGTGACATGACACTGCATTTACTTTTTTGCCCTCACAGCAGACACATCTGACCCACAAGTAACAAGTTCACACAACATGCAATATTTAATCAAGATAACTTTTAGTTGCACTAGAACAAATAACATTTGTTAATTATGCAATTTGCCCTAAAATCTACAATATAAAAGTAAATAATGAATTTACAAACTTAATAAATGGGGGCTAGCCAACATAAAATGGAAGTACAGTGGAAAAAGTACGTAAATGCTGTCAAGCACAGTTTGAAAGTAAATGCTCAAAGCTTTCATAACAGTTTTAGATATTTCACTCTGTCAGTACTTTACCTAAAAATCAACTTGTGCAGGTTAGAGGTGCTCTTTTCACAGTTTCACCTTTGCCCCAGAGCTTGTGTGTAATACTGGTACTGTTCTGTGTTTGCATTACCACGTCAGAGTAAAGGTTAATTCATAGTAACCACTTGCCCCCCGACTGATCCACACACACTCCAGATGTGCACGTATTTCTTTTCATACTTCATCTGGGGAGACAGACACATTCCACACATGCTCAGTACAAGACGCTGTGGTAACTCTGGACGGCAACAGTGAGAAGAAGCGTTTTGTTTGTTGTATTTGACTGAACAGTGTAGAACAAATAAAACAGCATGTGTAGCTGCTTCACAAGAACAGTGTCAGGGTTCCTGCTGAAGTAAACATTACATGGTTTGTTTCTCTGGCACATGCACAGTTGTTGCACTTGAGCTGCAGACCATCCTTGTGGACACACATTTTTAGGGCTTGATGAGCAAGGAAAAAAAGAGTTTGTCCAAGTTCCCACAGATTGAGCTGGTGATGAAATTGACATCATGAATGCATACATGGATGTATTAGTACTATACATTAGGAAACATTAAAACCAGAAAAACTAAAGGATTTAGATCCATTTCCCACAATTCCCTGATGTCTTATCTAAGCTATTTTGAAATGTGTCCTAAAATTTGCCTTTTTTGTTTCCCATTTCAATATTCATTCATTCATCTTCTATACCGCTTAGTCCCCGCAGGGGTCACGGGAGTGCTGGAGCCTATCCCAGCCAGCTTATGGGCGAGAGGCGGGGTACACCCTGGACAGGTCGCCAGTCTATCGCAGGGCCACATATAGACGAACAACCATGCACACTCTCACTCACACCTACGGGCAATTTAGAGTCCCCAGTTAACCTAAGCATGTCTTGGGACTGTGGGAGGAAGCCGGAGTGCCCGGAGAGAACCCACGCAAACACGGGGAGAACATGCAAACTCCACACAGAGAGACCCTGGGCCAACCCCGGGAATTGAACCCAGGACCTTCTTGCTGTGAGGCGACAGTGCTAACCACTGCACCACCGTGCCGCCCC
>OMLM01003734.1:4106-17625 GCA_900302695.1 Helostoma temminkii
AGCACTCTTCATGGAGGATTCCTGCGGTAAAACATTCTGGGCTTCTCAAGCAAACAAGTGGTGAACCGTGCAAAAAGGAATTTCAAGCCCTTTCAAAAAGATGACCACCACCATTACAAGGGAGCTCCTTTGAAAGATTAGCAGAGTCTATATGCTGTTGCCACACAAACACATATACAAACTTCTTTGTCCCATATCCATGTCCCATGATCTATTTTGTGGGATGGTGGTTTCACACTGTTTCCTTTGGCTGACATTATCTCAGTATGTCTTCCTGTGCCAGGCCATTTCCCAGGCTGATTTGCTGTGTTAAAGGCTACCAGCCCACGAGCCTGCAATGTTTAAATCAGTGTAAATTGCAGTGTCAGTACTTGGCAAGGCCGTGGCAACATAACATAGCCACGAGCTCTGGATAACATTTCTCTATTTTTTTAATCTCCAGGACTATTGTGATCATTCCATGACACGTTTGAATTTTACTTTTCAGATGAAATAATAAGATAGAATGTAAATCATTAACAGTGGGCTGCTTGTGCTTGCCTGTTTACAAGTGGCAAAATACAAGTGGGAACATGATGGGGGAGGGCAAGTGGTGTAAGGCAGACTGCTGGAGCAGGTGACATCTGTGACCCAGCACAACAGTGGTGGATGCCGGACACATGCTTCTTCCTCAAAGGCTACTGGCACGCTTTCTGCTTCACTGGGCTCATGCCCACACACATGCACCAAACAACACACACACACATACATTTTTAATAGTTAACCTGAATGAATCCACTGTACATAAGGATGAAATGACTCAAAGTGATTCTGTATACCGGTCGAGTGCCGATACGAGTACTTAATAATATTGCAGTTGCAGCATTTTTATACAGTTATTATTATATTATTATAAAAACTGCAATTACCAGAAAAGTGCAGTAACTTCAAACGCTGTAATCAATCATTAATGCTTTCCAGGAGGCAGTAGGCTAAGAGGGAATGTTTAAAATGTATTACTATTTGGGCCCAATTCCCAACACATCAGCAGCGCTTCTCTGTACCAGCAGACCCTCATCATCACACTTGAAGGGTGTGACTGACACACGGCAGGCTAGACAGCCTAGCATCATCCTTCATCATGTTTTTGGCATTGTCTCTGAGTGGTACGTGAACAGAACGGTCCACATTCGGACCATGTCGTTAAATACATCCATTATGGCTTAGGTGCTGTGCGACTCATGAATTAGTTTAGCTTGGAATATGATCTGCTAGAAGGCACATATCTTCAGTAAGACAATGTGCTGACGGCTGGGAATGTCATACCTGGGTTTCAACAACCGATACAACCCGTTGTACTGTGTGTTATACTAACACTTCTCCTAAAATATCTGCACAGTGCTGACATTTCTCTTCCTACGCCTATGTGCTCGCCTTACACGGGATCGACATTCTGCTGTAAATCGATATCTGGTGCGGTATCTGAGAAGTTTTACGAGTACACGGGCAGTATCGGGGAATTCCTCCTAACAGCTACTTTCTGTCAAATATCAGGATCAGAGACTCACAGAAAATGACTTCCCAATACATGCAGCTAAGAGCTAACGCTTGGTCAGTTTGTCTATTTCACACAGAAATCTAATGGAAAACTTGGGAATGGCTGCTTATAACACATACAGTGTGTACAGTACATGCATATGTGCAGTCTAATTTTAAAATTTCTGCAGCTTTACAAAATGACATTATATAATTGATCTTGCTTGCTTGGTTATTAACCCATTCTATTTACCAAGCCATTAGCTGCTTGATAATTGAATGGTTAATTAAAACAAAGCCTGCAGTTTCTCGCTATTGATTCCCAAACTCCCCATTCATTCTCCGAGCCAAAGATCATAATATACTTGTACAGTTAAGAGCAGAAAATTAATGATCCGTTTTCCCTTTATTTCCTTTACATTCTAATGTACAGTGCTGTATTTTTATTTCCCCCAAAGAATCAGCACGCAGGTATTTATCATAACAAGTATTACAGTCTGGCAATAAGTCACAATGTATTTAATTTTCTTACAGTGCAGGTCTGCATGATTTATATTGCAGTTTTACATCAGCTCTTTCACTCTATATTTTCCTCTCCTCTACCTAGAGGGTGTACATTTCTACTCCTAGAATCTCATTGCATTTTGATAAACAGACTCTCTGTTAGATGTCTCTTATCTCCTCTCATCTCCTGCAGTAAAGACCGTTGGTTTGTTTTGTGCTTTCTCCCATTTGTTTTTTCTTCTTTTCAGTTTTTCCTCTACTCTTATTAGGTGACACCCAGTACTTTGTCTCGGTATTCTCTGCAGTAGTTTAAAATTTTCAGAATAACTGCGCTGACCTGCCTCCTCATACCCACTCTACAATTCATATACTGCAGCTATATGTCCTGTCCACACCCTCCTGTTCTGTACGAGGTATAGATTTGTTACTCCATATTTCTGGCAGTCCAGTACTTTCCTTGCTTACTGCCATTGACGGAGTGTGTCTTCAGTGCTGGCTATGCTTGACTGCATCAGGGAAATGCTGCTCCTAGCACAGAGCCAGCAAACAAACCACATATATTATATTGAAAGCATGGAGAGTGGTTATATAGCCACAGGGTCTTACTGTGTCTTTGTATGCATATTAGTGTGTTTTTTGTGTTAGTTTGCACAGTGACCTACTATGCATGCCACACTGCAAGACACAATAGAGCCAGACTGTGTCAGACCTGCTTTAACCAAGCTTAAGGCATAGAGTAATAACAGCGATGGCAAACTTACCTAAAGAAGAAACACTCAGCAGAGCTTATAAAGATTAAAAAGGTTAGCGTAAATGACGGAAACAGAAAAGTATAGCTTACCTTTTTCCGCATGATCTCAGAGTCCTTTGAATAGCATTTGGCTGGGCTAAGCCTTTTACTCATAGTGGCTTCCATCTCTTTTCTCTACTGTATGGGTCTGATGGTCGACCTTCCATCAGGCTTTTCAGTCTCTGCAGCAATTTCTGAAGTTAAGAACCTTATTTCTCAGTTACTCCGTTTCACTTCTAGGAAAAGTTGTGATGGTTTCTAACTTGTTCCATTTCACAATTATTGAGACTACTGTGCTTTTAACCTTTCTATAGCTGTGCCCTACCTATGCTTCACCACTACCTTATTGTTGAGATCTACAGGATTTTGTCCTTGTGTAAATGACATATTTAAAAAGAAAATACTAGAACTAAATATACAACACATAAAGGTGTGGAAAAAGTAAAGTGGTCGGAATACGTTCTGATGCAGCTGTAGAGTTGTATTAAAAAATGATATCTAGTATATTACTAACTCTTAGTCCCTCTCTGTCTCTTTCTCACACACACACACACACACACCCTCAGTCACTGGCCTGAGCTCAGGTGTGGGTATGAGGTGGCAGTCTGCTCTCTCTGTAAGGTCCTCAGCTCCCACCAGCATTCCAGATGGCCATGGTTTCAGCATCTTTTGCCTACACAAGTCTTCCTACATGTTTCCAACCCACACCCCCTGCTCCCTGTTACAAAGTACGCAATTACGACCTGAAAGATGTCTTGTACAGCATCCCTCGTTAGCACGAATTTTCCAGTGATTACAGTGGAGGGACTTCTAGCACAGCTTCACCTACATTCAAGGTGCATTCAACAATACTTTTAATCTAAGCAAACATTCTTATAGGCTAGTTTATCAACAACAAGGTGCCTTTCTGCCTTTTTAAAATGGTATTTTAAATATTATCCTGTTGATCAACTAATTGTAATAATGTTTCACAAAAAGCTTTCACTATTACTCAACATCACTAATAATAAATAGAAAAGCATATTTATTTTTTAAGCACTGATTAAATTATTCAGTAATGTTTCAGAGGATGTCCTCTGTTGTTCGGAAATGCCCTGTTTTAAACCCAGATTTGCTTGTTAAGCTCAGTAGGTGAAGCATGTCTCTTTCTTCAACAGTACAGAGCAGCTACACTGGCAGTAGGGTGGGAGGTAGGGCACTTATCCTCAGTTATGATCAAATTGTTTAGATTGTCTCTTTGACTAGATGCTGACTTCTTTTTTTTCAGCTTTGATTCAGGCCACTTGTTTGTCTTTTAATTATAATCCTGTCATTATGCCTTTCAGTCATTATTTCTGCGAGGTTGAGCTTTTCAAAAGCTGTATTCCCATTTGCTCTCTGTGCTCAGTAGCACCCCTTTTCATTAATGAGCTTCATTCACTCTCTGTTCTCTATTAATATGTTCCTCCTTTCAGCCCCCAGGTGAATTCCTCTCTACTGTATATATAAACTCCCCATTTGTTGTACCTATCATACTCATCTTTCCTGCTGCCCTCTCCTTGTCTTCCTTCTGTATCCCCCCTTTCAATCCTCTCCTCCTCTCTCTCAATCCTCCATGTGCTCAATGTATGCACCCCCCCTGCATTTCTGTCTCTCTCTGCCTGCATCCATCCTTACTGCAGGGTTGAATCATCCTAGTTTCTGCTTGCCTTGTCACGTTTGGCCCCCATGCGCGCATGTCCAGGCCTCATCACGCAGTGATGGCGCTAGCTGGGCTGACATCTCGTCGCAGCGCTAAGGGCCTCTGATGTCCGTGACGCTAGCAATGACCTGTCTGTCACTCCTCAAAGCATTGACATCATCAAAGTGGGACACAATTCTACCCTGTGGGCTATTAATTGCCAAGTGTTGTATGGGCCACATTTTTCTTTATGCTATTTTTCTAGATTAGAAGGGGAGGGAGACGAGGGACTTTTATATTTTTGTCTTTTCTTTTTTGTGTTATCAAAGATTCATTCCAACTGGCTACACATTCTGAGGCCTTTTCATTTAGTTCATTTTCTGCCATCTCCTCCATCTCTCCACTTGGTATTCTCTGGCTGTTGCGACCAGAGAATACCACATCAGCACTATTCCCTTCAGAGCTTTCCCTCACAGGGGAGCCACTGCTTTCCCACGCACTCCCCCCTCAAACGACACACCTTAGATCACACGGATGCATATGTTAACATGCGCATACACTTCGCACAGCAAAACCTTCGTCTTTGATTCAAAACTGCACACAAATGAAAGCCCCAGCATCCTCCTTGGTGGAAAATTGAGTCATGGTCCTTCTGCTTGTGTAAAGTGACAGACAAGCCAAGCGAAAAATGGAATCAAAATGTCCCTATATGGGGAGTGTGTGGGCATGAGCAGTAGTACTGTGTGATTCTATAACAAGCACATGCAAATCAATTCAAACCAACCCCAGGCTCATTAAATAAAACATGGGAGTAAGGACAAAAGCCTGCTTCTACTGTAACCTTGTATATTCATAATGAGCACTCTTTCCTGATGTGGAGTAGAAGGATGTTATTCAGGGTGACATTATGTGGCTGGATGCTTCCTGGATGTGTGTTGTTTTTCAGACTGCAAGTAGAGTGTACTCCAAGGTGGTTTTAGGATTTGTAGAGTAGAGAAAACTTTTGTCAGTTAATTTTGACTCTGGGTCCTGACTGTTGACTGATATAAATAATCGAGTAACCAGTAGAAATCGAAATTGTTGCAGACTTTTAGCAACTTGTTCACTTCTCATACAGGACGATATAATGTGCCATACGTGGCAGTATAAATTGAATGACCTATGTTCAGTGAATAAAACACTGGATTTTTAAAATACATATGTGGAGAGACCGCAGTCTGGTCAATCAGACTGAACTAAGAGAATTTGATTATGTGTTTATGTGAACATACACGCACAACTAAAATAGATGAGGAAGGTGGCGAGTCAGTCAAAACTCTTACCACTCATTATTGAAGAGGAAACCTCACTGATTTTCCTCTTTACATCTGGAAGAGTTTATCAGTGCAGATGATGTCATTTGATTTGTCATATTATGGAAATTGTAGTCTTGGATGACCTGCTCTTTTAAAACTCCTCCAGATGACTAAACCTAACTTCGGTGTTCAGATCGAATCAAAAGCATCATCTGTAGGAGATGATTATTTCAGTATGAAATTAGCTGTGTGTGTATTGAAATACATGTGAATACTGTATACCATATTACTATACCTACAGTGATGTCATCTGAAAGAGATTTTCATCTTGAAGCAGAGAGATGTACTAATATACTTTAGGAAAGGCAGAGAAGGGTTTAATACATATATTCCTCAAAGTAGAGTTTTGTCTAAATCTCACACATTGATCCGTGTATTCACTTCAATCTTAATTTTGACTTGAACACCACCAGGGTTCTTGTAACATAGACTCAAAGGAGGTGGGCAGAGGGACCAGTGAGAGACCAGGATTAGATGTTTCCACTGATCTCAGCGATCCCCAGTCAACAGAACAGGCTTCAGGGAGAGAAAAGTAAAAGGGAGCCCATTTAGATCAGGCCGTGCTGATACATTGCCCAAAGTGATGGGTGAGAGATCTGCAGAGAGGACGGAGACTGTGACAGGCAGTGTTCATTAAAGCCCCAGCTTCTGCTGTAGAGTCCAATCAAGGGTCTCCACACATAAGCACCCTCAAACACTAAAGCGCTCTCTCTCTTTTTCTCATACACACACACACGCGCGCGTGGCTATCCAAGCAATGAGACAGGCGGGCTAAGCGTGGGCACTGATGGCTTCACTGCCTCAATTGATGGGTGCTTAGAGGGGAGTGAAAAGGAGCGCTGGAGATACAGGACTAGAGAGACTGAGCATGAGAGAGATGGAGCAGCAGGTCTGCTTCGTCGATGACTTTCTGATAGCCTGAGCTTAGCGCCACTTCTGTTCAACATGCATAGCCATTACTTTAACTCACATGCTATCCTGCTATTTCCATTAAATGCTCCAGTCCTGAAGATTTTTAACTACAACCCTAATAAAACTTCCTCACATCCAGGTGCTGAATTATTCTGGTAAAACGCTGTTATATTTTTTTGTAGGCTTTTAGCCAGTGCTTGTCTTCAGAGTGAGTCACAGGGTAACGATCGAATTAGTGTTAAACTTCCAACATTAGAGGGAACCAATTCTATCTAAATATCAGTCTTTTCGTGGAACTGGCGAAGCTGGATCGTGCCTGAATGTGATGAATCTACAGTTGCTGCTGTGTGACAGACTTGGCAAGGCACAGTCAGACAGGCAGTGTGTCTGTTTGTACTGTCATTCAAATGTTTACCTCCCAAATACCCATCTGAAATGTAATCAGCAATGTGTGCATTGATTGTGAGCCTGTTTGGTAGTTTGATTGGCTCAAATGCTGGACAAACAGGCAGAGCATTTTCCTTTGATGAAAAGGACAAATGCTGACTGGAGGTGTGCTGTCCCTGATCTGTCCTTGACCCAGCTGGTAGGGAAAATGGTGAGAAAACAAGCCTGTGCAGGGATAGAGATAGCGTACATGGGGTGCTCCACGATTGGGTAATATCGATTCCAGTGTTTTAGATCTTTGTCTGTTATTTACTGTGTTTTTTAATACATTGTCCCATATCTATATAAATATCACAAAGTGCCACAATGACACTCAGGTGTTACTCTTCTAAAAGGAAGATGGTGAAAAAATGTCTCGTTTTGTCCGTCCGCGGTAAACGGGGGGTTGGCTCATAGATAACAACAAGAAGTTCTGTTTCAAAAAGAGAAGCAGAAAAAGGAAGAGAGACTTCCTTCCATTTCATTTTAGCTCATATGTATGTGTAACAGAACGTGGAGTTGATCTAAAAATGTGCAAGTTTATAGTCTGATGCAATTTTACATAATACATTTCTCAGTTTCAAAGTGTCTGGTGTTGTTTTCTTTGATATTTTGAATCAAAATACGCTATCCTTACAATAGATAACATATGATATTAAAATATCTTAAATTCTCAGTAACATAAAATGTTGAATATGAGCCAACCCTCAAATTATTGAGGCAAAAGTGACATTCCCTGGAGAGCACTTAAGTGTTGCAAAAATAGTTTCAGTACCAGTCACATCACTATCTGAAAGATTTTCAGGGGTCTAATTAGATGCATTGATATTAATAGATTTCATTAAGCTCTGTTTGCTGGTTTGAAACTGTCATGCACTTTGAATCTTTCAAAGCACTTAGTGACATGTACCAGTTAAGATTTTCTTGCTCTGATTTCCTCTGATCCTCAGATCATGTTTTTCACTAAAGGGTCTGTGTGTTCGTAATCACATGGGACCGCAGGAAGCAAGGAAAAGACCAATCAGTCCCATTAGATGAGCTGAATGTGTGTGTGGGCCTGTATGTGTATGAGTAGTTTCTGAGTGGCTTCTGAACATGTCACAGCCAACATGATTGTTCAAGTGAAAGCTCCGCTCAGTGTGTGTAGCTTTGAGAAGTTAGGAGTAAGAAACAAATCAGGTTTTGCTCTATCAGGAGTGCGGCGCAGGGTAATGAATTCCAGGAGGCTGAGCATGCTAACGAGTTCATTATTCCAGCTTGGTTTAGGAGTAATTACCATTTTGCATCCAAAGTCATTGAAGACTGGGATGCTCTTGTCAAATTAAGCCACGTGTGAATTCAGATAAATATTTGGATAATCACAAATGAACAGGGTGGGCCTCGGTGACAGCAAGAGATTTTTTTTTTTCTCAAACTCTCACCAGTGGTGGTTTGCTGATTTCCATGTTTAGGAACAGATCCTGAATATCTGATGTGAGGCTCCAGGTTGTGGACCTGATGAAGAGGACATGTCCAAAGCCTGTCGCAAACTTGTGACACTCCACCTCTTATGTTAGTTTGCTTTTATAGGTCTAGGCTTTCACTTTCACAATAATTTTCTTTCGCTGTCATTTTCATATTTTTGCATGATATTGAATATGGCATCATCCTAATAAGCAACCACGCATAGAGCCTACATCAGATAAGCAGACTCATTTAGGTCTCAGATGAACATCATTAATTATGAAAAGAACAGGCCCCTCTAGTTGTCTGTTTTGTTGCACTTATTCCCTGACGGAGTGTAGTGTTACGATGGGAATGTGCAAATGCATCCACTGCAAGCATCAGAGTTCCCCTATACATCATTACATTGTTTTCAGAAGTTGTCTGGTCAGTTTTACTGAAAATATGGATTCAAGTGCATCCCGGCTGGCCTGTAGAGGGAGAGATTGATTCTCTAATATACCACTGATTTATCACCTTTATCTAGCAACATTTGGAGTATTAAGCAAGATAATGGCCAAAAGAGGTGCGTTTTGGTCTTGCTTGCATCGGGATCGTCAAGCATTTTGCAGGCTTTAGTAAAATTATTGTTATGGTAACTTTGAATTTGTGTGTATGAACAAGTAATCAGTTCCCTCAAATGACTGATTAGCATCCTCAATGTTACGATCTTTGTTTGCTTCTCTTTTTTTAACTTAAACATGTTTGTTACATGGAAATATTTCCTTACATGCCCATTTGTGACTTTTATCAGGTAGAATACACAAAAGCTATAATTATGCTTTATTATCTAACACTATGTTACTATACTATAGAACAGATGATTCAAGTAAATAATGCTTAAACAGCCACACAATATAGTGGTAGACATGTGTCCTTTGCATGCTATTAATACATAAATTGCTAATATTTATACCTGTTGTCGAGATATTTTGTGTCTCTGCAATAAGTAAAAAAACAAACACATTATTAATAAATAATCAGGTTTAAGGGTGCAAAAGGAACTTGACTGAGTTGAACACTGTTTGTGTTTTGCTTCTTTAAAAAGTGATAAATTGCTTGTACTGTCACTGTACTTGCTGATGTTGATGCATGTGTAGCTACCGAAAATGGTGGTCAGCTCAATTAATCTAAGTAATATCTCATCTTTGTTTTGCTCCACTATGTGTGAGTCTGTGAGCAGCTCTGAACACAGCTCTACACAAATGGTAGGGAAGGACTCCAGAGGAGAGAGAGAAGCAGAGGCTCTCCAGAGCCTTGGAAGAACCCTGATGCAATCCTTAAGGTCAGCTTGGGACATGTCTACAAAAACTGGAAACTGATACATTACCATAATGTCAACATTGCTGTGTTGACACTGTGTATTAAGAGTCTCCACCCAACGGTAATTATCACAGAGGGGTTTTGTTGTATGGAATAAATTGACATATTACTGGGAGTCCAAAGTTCAGCCCACACTACTGGTTAGCCACAGGCACACACCTCAGTCTGAGAGAGAAACTATGTTCACTGCTTGAGAATTTGGATGAAACACCACAAATCAGCCGAAATACGAAACTTTAGTTTCATTATTCAAAAATGCAGATGGTTACCAAAGTAAAAGACACATTGGCTGAGTGTAAATGTTACTGTGAAATTACATGAAACATTTCCTAACTGAGAAAAACACCTGCTTTAACAAAATGATGACAAAAAGTTGTATGAAATGAGTGTGATCTACTCACGTACTCAGTAAATTAATTTTTTTGGTAGTGTCTTATGCTTTTTCACGGTGCCCTTATTAATTTTTAGCATTTATAACAATGAATTGGGAGTTAACATATTTAGAACATATTTACAAACTCAGGCAGTGTTTAAAAATGTTGAGGAAAGTATACCCAGATAGGCGTATCCACGGGTTAACATTGTGGTAACCCAGCAGATCACCAGTAATGTTGTGTTAGATTGCTTTCACTGTTTAAACATCTGCCTTGAAATTCCCTGGTTCTGCAGCAGTTTCCCTGTGTAGATGTGATGGAGGACCGTGCATTTGAAGAGCTTGCAATTGCTTGTGCACCACTGGGATTTTGTAAACTTGAAATCACAAAGATATAATTTCCTTTCTCTCAGGAACATGAAACTTGGAAAGAAATAATAATCTAGCAGATTTCTGCAGGGCGAATATTTTGTTGCTATGCAACAGTTGTTGGCATTCGGCAGGAACCCTCAAGATGGTGAAAGAGGCAAGTGAGTTGGGGTGCATTTGTGGCAAAATGGAAACATGGGTGAATTGAAAGAAGTTGTGTGGACAAAACTGCAATGTCCCCAGGCCTGAAGTGAATATGTTGTTTTGACAAATTGGCCCACATACAGGACAGTTGTTTTCCAAACCAAAGCCATTTGAACAGAGTGGCTCATGATTTTTGGAGCCATTTTACAGAACACTTACTTTAATCTTTTTTATCTTTTTTCCTTAAACAATGATGACGGTGACTTTAAGTGCTGTAAGGTGCTGTGGAGCTGCTGTGCATTTAACTGTTTTGATTGCTAAAATATAGTTTTAGTTTTCACACCGTATGTCTTTAACATAAGATCCTCACAGACAAAACTCCCTCAGCAGCCATATCCACGCCCATGTTCACCCTTTCTCACCACCACTGCTTTCTCTATTTCTTCATCTTCTTTGGCTTGTTGTAGCCATTACATGCCTCTCTCTGCCCTCTGGCAACCAGTGAAGAAGTCCATGACGTTGATGCAGGATTTTCTTAACACGGTTTCACATCCAAGCCCATTTTCCTCCTCAGATTGGGAGTTCGGATATTTATAATCTTGGGGCACCAGCTAATGGTATTTGCAGAACAAAATCAGTTTAGTGCATGTTTTCCATAATGGCTTTGACTGCGTGGCATCGCCAGCGGCTCTGTCTTGAATGGTGGAAGGATGGCTCTAATTTGGGCTAATGGGTGACTCAGCCGTCATCATCATGTGTCCCTCAGTGGGCTGCAGATGGCTTGTGAGCCATGGATGCAGTGAAGCCACTGTTTTACACACACAAGCGCACGCACAGCACAATGCATCAAGTCAGTGACACATGCAGCCAACACTGACATTTGTAGAGGCAAATGTCGAGAGTGGGGGGTGTGATGAGGAGGGGAAATAAGACTTGCTCAGCTATAGTTGCACAAAACTCAGAGGAAGAGGTTAATCAGTGGCCAAGCTAATCAAATAATTTGTCATCAGATTAGATAAAAGCACTGAACCTTCCCTTGGGCAATAATCTAGGTAGATGGCTGCGGCTGGGTGAGGCACAGGTATTAGATAGCTGTGAAATGATAACGCACAATAAGTGTCTGCTCTCTTTTGTTCAGGCTCTATTTATTTGCACATTTTAAAATACAGTCAAGGCGAGTGACTCAAGAACACGAGCTATGTGTAAGGCGGACAGTTTGACAGCCTTGCCAGGACTGTGTGCTGGGTTGTGCGAGGGGGAAGGGTATCATGTTGGATCTGTGATGGGGCAGTGCTGCAGTGGCTAGTTTACATTCCATAGAGTCTGCTAAGCTTCTTCAACCTCTGCACTGCTTAGACATGCACACACATATATGCTTATATATTTGTAAGTTCTCAGAAACATAGATATTTACTCTTTCTGTATATACCCACCAGTACAAAATCACTACCTATGTCACCATGACTGTTTGGTCACAAATCAACCATAAATGCTGTAAACAAACAATCTCATCTGTGTCTCCAAATCCCCCTTTCCTCCTATACCTCAGTAACCTTGGCAACAGCATTCATTGTGGTTGGGGAGGAGGAGGAAGCTTAGGTAAAAGGGAGGTTGCAGCAAGTGGGAGTCAGTCCCATTATAGGAGTCAGCCAGTTTACAACTGTACAGAGCATCAAAGGCTTGGCTGGCCCAACACCCCCCACCCTTACCCCAGAGACCCATTACCAGCAGTCAGAGCTCTGGTCTCAGTGCAGCTGCACTGTGCAGGCCTCTGAGTGTAACCTGTCAAAGTTCAGTCACGTGACCTGAGTACATAAAGGAGCAATACCTGTATTTGTGCGAAGGTAACTAATGTAGAAAGTATATATTCAGTATATTCAGTTTAAACTTCTGAAGGAAAGAGGAAGTGACAAGTCTTGTTGTTAAGCGTTACAGTTGTTTGTTCATGTATTCTTTCATTTGTTGTTTACTAGAAGAGTTGTAACATTCTAGTAAAGTTTCTGTGTTTTTAATCATTTCTTGTTCAGCACGAATAACCAGCTTCTAGCATCAAAATCGTATTTGATCCATGTTTGATAAGGAAGGTTGGACTACTGATTCCATGTAGTTTTTCTGGGTTTTTCTTTTTTTTAAGGCAGCAGGTTGAGAGTATAATAGTCCAGAAAATTTGCCTAAAAAAGTGAGGTAGATTCAAGATTCAATTCAAGATTCAAAAAACTTTATTAATCCCAGAGGGAAATTGTTTTGCCTGTTACAGCTGCTCACTCATCAAGAAAGGAAAGAAAAGAAAATAACCACTCCCAGAAAAGTCAATTACAACAAAATAACAACGAGAACACACAAATCAAAAATGTGCAGTACTGGACATTGATAGTGACAAACAATATAAATAATGTTATGATGACATAACTTTAGATGTGTCAGTCCTCCACCCTTTGCAGTAGGTTGAGGAGTTGTACAGTCTAATGGCCACTGGGAGGAAGGATCTCCTGTGGCGCTCTGTGGAGCACTTGACATTGATCAGTCTCTGACTGAACGTGCTCCTCTGTCCAGTCAGAACACTGTGTAGTGGGTGGGAGGGATTGTCCAGAATCGAGAGGAGTTTGGACAACATCCTTCTCTCTGCTACAGTGTGAAGAGGGTCCAGTTCCACGCCCAGAGCAGAA
>OMLM01003735.1:4404-30056 GCA_900302695.1 Helostoma temminkii
ATATATATATATATAATAAAGATGCATATTGTGGCTTTAACTTGCTTTATTTCAATGTGCCGGATGTTGTTACTTTGGCTACTTTAGCACACTTACATGCTAACATGCTAATGTGGAAATTAGCACTAAATATGAAATTCACTTCTGTCTAAGGGAAGTTCAGAAAGGCCAGTGTTACAAACTAACAGTGTGCAGTTCAGGGATCTTAGCCTTTATCTGTCTTACCAGGAGTTATAAGTCCGGTTAAGTTCTCTTTAAGTTTGGCCTTTGTCCTCCATTTATATTCGCAATTTAATGCTAAATCACAGGAATACTCTACTAAGAGAAAAAGAAACTCCTTGAATTTTACTTTGTCCTTTCTATGCTGCTGAGTGAAAACAGGTGTATCGCTACGGATGTTGAATTATTGCACCTCACTCACAGGCAGTCCAGATGCTAGAAAGCTGTCAAAACTGGCTTGAACCAGTTTTAGGGTTAATTAAACTTGCAAACCCTGTGGCGGAGATGGGCTTCCAAGGCCAGGACTGAAGAGGACACAAACTTGAGGTCAGCAGGACCTTGTTAGGTTGAGCACGGGCTTGACATAACAGCTATGGGAAATGGTTTGCAGGGTTCAGAGAAGGGGCAGAATGAGTAGGCCACAGCTGCACTCTGGGAAGGTGAAAAATGAAACTGCTTTAGCAAAGGCGTGGGAGTGCGGTTAAGCCAGCTGACGAGCGGGTAGCATCGCAAGACAGATGATTGCCAGCAACTCCTTTCTTTCAAGCTGAATGTTGGTGAGAGAAGCACATTGGATGAGCAGCTGTACAGGAGCTTTCTGCTTCCTGCCAGCTTGTTCAGCAAGGTGACCTTAAACTAGTTTGGCAGTGGTCCCAAGGCCCAAGCTGTGATTCTCACAGGAGGGTTTAGTGGCAACAGAAATCATTCTGCCACTCATGCCAACAATTATGAGGGCCATGCTTGTGAACTCACTGCACTTTTTACTGTCCACAGCCTCTGAGCAAAAATGGAACAATGCAGCTGAATGACAGTGAGAAATTACACCTTTGGATTTAATCTTGGCTTTGGCTGGCAGAGGATATCACCAACATCTACAGTATATTTTATCACATCACAGGCGATTCCAAACCTGAAATAAATCATCTTCAAACAAGTGACAGGTGTCTGCAATTTCAGGTGTCATGTGGAAATATATGAGCTAATTTTAACAATCATGTACAGTTAGAATTTTTAAAATACTTTTGTTTGATGTATAACCTCGGTGCATTGAATCAAGATTGTGGCCGTGGTGCAACTGTAATTTTCTCACCTGAAATTAGGAAGTGCTTCTCCCCCAAGTTGTCTCATTAGCACCCAGTATGTGTGTGAAGTGATACACTGTATAGTGGCAGCTATTATTATATTATATTTTCTAATATTTCTAAATAATGTAAGATATAGAACCATAAGTACAATGAGAAAGAGAACTTAAAAGTGAAATTGTGGGACATGGAGCTGATCATTGCACTTCTGCGTATTAAAGAAAGAAGCAGAAAGGTCTTAGTGGTCTCACTTAAGACAATGCATATTTTAAGTTTCACAGGAAGGCTCCTGAAAGCATCTGTCAGTTAATTAATAATAATCAATCATTATTGTTCTGGTCTGAACTATGATTTCTAAGTATTAAGTCTAGTAAGAAACATGAGGGGTGTACATTTTTTTGGATGTGGCCGCATATGTATGAAGTGCTGAAACTGTCAAAATTAATAAAAGGTTATTCTGGACAAATAAGACAAGAGGCTTGAAGATGAAGTTTATGTTATAAAAAACAGCATTAGCTAGCCAACAGCCCAGCTCGACAAATGTTGGACATGACAGTTGCTCATTTTATCTTGTATAGTATGTCATGATAGACAACAACCAATGGCATATCTTGGGACCCTCACTGCGTCCCAACACAAAGGCTCTTTTTATACAGAAACTTGACTGTGTTGACAAAAATGTGGCCCCTTCTTTGACATGCCTTTACCTATTTAGTGTAACTTCAATAAGACACCCTGAAGGTGTTCCAGTGTTCCTTTTACACAGGTACTGGCGAATGACAGCCAACATGATATGCTGTTACAGTGTTGTGTACAGTATTTGTCCCTTTTTTCTTTTCTTTTTTTTCTTTTTTTAGTTTTTTGTATTTTTGTTCATCTTTGACTGAAAAGCACTAGGTTTGTTTTGTATCTGCAATATTTGCATCTTTGATGTATTTAAAATGTATTTAAAATTTTATAATGGTGGCATACTGTTACTCACTGGAGTCAGGCTCCAAAAGTGACCATCTGAAAATACTACTGTGGTGTCAACTAAATATGCAACAGTACTCTACATGGCGACATATGGCACCTTTTTCCCTTTACTGGATGGAGCACTATTAGAAATGGGGGATTATTTTACAGTATATCCTCTTCTCCTGGCACCACTATATCATTTCTAAGGTGACCTATGATCATCAGGGCATCAATCAAGAGTGAGTGAGTGAATACACTGATTCTCTTGCATTGGTAGTCTTTTAGACAACATGTATTTCTCAGCTGTACTGTAGCTCTGGGGAATAGCATATAGTTCATGTACATGTCAATATTTAAGTGAGTCGTCTGCAGGGATGGTGTCTGACCAATGATGGTGGTCTGCGTGGGCCAATAATGTCATGGACAATTTTTTTGTCCCAGTCCACCCCTGCCTGTCAACTTCTGCCCCAGCTAGGTAGCTGGCTAAAACTCTGCTGTTATGTTTTTAACAGTATGTTCACCATCCATAAGGCTTTGATGAAGCAAGTCCAGTTGCCATTGAACAGAACCTTTGGGGCAAGCATGACCTTAATGAATCTAGTACAAGTTTTAATTTAGTCAATAAAGTATTTAACTAACATTCATATTTTTTTATGACTAGTGTTATCTTTACATAGCTGGATGGGAAACAGTTGTGCAATTTTTATGTCCACCACTAGATGGTGTGACCACTTGAGGACCCTTGTGAGCACGGAGGACACCTGGAAACAGTGGAAGCACCACATAACAGGAAGCTATGTCGTTTTGTTCCCTGTGGATTTTGACTGTGTTGTCAAGATATGTTGAGAAAGGTCTAAAGAATGACACATGAGAAGTCTGTATAATGTCCAGCCACGACTTAGTGTGTGTTTAGACAGAGTAGAGCCACTACAACTATTTTTGTATTCTTGGTGTACAATTATTGAGTCACAACAAATTCTTCTGAATAAAGAGCCCCAAAAGACATTGCTGTGTCCTGGGCTGGTTCATTCCACCAGACTACATTCTTTCGAACATTATTGTTGTACATCGTAGTTATGTTTGTACTGCTGTATTGGACTGCATTAGATTTTGTGGGTGTAAGTATTAAATTGGCCCCTGAATGTATGTCTGATAAACTTTTACTGCATTGCGATGTGTGCGTCATACAGCATGATTAAATGGCTTTGAATTGCTGGAGAGGGATTGTTCTCTTCCTCTCTGTTTGCTTTGCCATCCTAATGTGACCTTTACGAGAATTCCCCATTAGCTGAAAGGAGGCACAGAGCACATGTTGTGCAAAGGCCACTGTGAGAGAAGTGTAGCGCCTAGAGGGACCAGAGGTGCAACAAAAACTCACTACATACACCTTAAACAATTGGACTGTTCCTATTGATCTTGCAGAGAAAGTTCTTACCATCTTAACTTATATTTTGAATTGAATTTCCAGGACTAAGAGCGGGGTCTTTGCAAATGTATTATATTTATTTGAAGAAACTTTTTTTTGATTACTTTTGAAACTGCTTGTTACAAGAATTATGTGATATCCTAATTACCTTGTATTCAGAAATTACTGACTTGTGTTCTAATAAAATCCCGTCCCATACTACTCAGTATCTTTATATTGAAGAAAAAGAAAATGTTTAATAGTAACATCATCTGTGTCAAAAACTCATCACCAGAAGAGATAAACAAAACAACTCTACCCTGATAATTGAAAGTAATAGCTTTTTCATTTCATTTACATTGGAAAACAATGGGCTCCTGTCACTGAGACTCTGTGTTGGAATTTGTTGGTGGGTCTTTGTGAATATGTGTATGAGAGAAATGGCTGTACACAAAACAAAACAAGGAGGGAGAAATAATTAAAATGTGAGGAAAAATTTACCTTTTAACTGTGTTTTTCTTTCATGCTTAATGTTTTTGGTTGATGTTGCTTGGTGGCTAAAAGCAGCCTTGTTGAGCTAAAAACAGAAATAACTTTGTGTCGAGTAAGTCTGTTTCTTTTTCTTTTTGCAATCAATAAAGCAGATAGATGGTTCAGTACAGTGGTGGGTTGCAAAAAAGTATAGTATTTTTTTCATAATAATTATAAGTTGATGAGTCATTTGCTTTTCGTAAACAGCAGAAATTCTATTTGATCCACCTGAGATGCAATAAAGTCAATTATTCATGTAGAGTTTTGTTATGATTAGTGAAATGCATACATGAAATGCACAGTGTTTACTTTTAATTTGAAAGTTTAAATTATGAACAATGTACACCACCACTCTAGGATTAAATATCTCAGTTGGATGGACTGACACACACCCAGAGTCAATGAATTGTAATCTTCATTGTCCTTGTAATTTTTACATATATCTATGTATGTCATTTTAGTACAATACCTACAAGACAAAATGGATATTGTGTAAGTATTGCAAAAGTAAATACATTCCTTCAGGCTCAGCTATAAATTGCCTTTTTATAATTTGCAAATGTTTAAAGGATAAGGCTGGCAATTTTACAAAAAGTATTTGTTATTGTCATTATTACATTTACTCGTTGCAGTGTCTGTAAATCTAGACTGATTTTAGGATCTTATGCAGAAATTTCAGAAAGTGGGAAAATGTATTTTTGTGAAAAAACAAAAATGTCAATTAGCGAACACAATTTTAAATGGTTTTGGCATTTATATGGGATTTGTTGATGAGAAATAAAACATAGAAAAACATGGACCTTACCCTTTAATATGCTAAATATCCATGTTGGTAATGTCGTGGTGAACACATGCTAACTAAGCATAAGTCAATACTCACCCTTACAGTATTGTCATTGTGCAGAGTACATGTATAGAGCCAACAAAATGCAGTAAGGACACATGCACCAGATGAGCAAGCACCCAAGGTGTTACAACTTGGGGGTCGAACCACACACTCATGGTCAAACCACACACTCCATGAATTATTGCTTTACCAACTGAAACACAGCCACACTGGATGCATAAGGGAGAACTGGATATTGGACTCAAAGACCCAGTCTCTTTGGTGAAAAGAGTTTGAAAATGACACTGCAGATGTTCACTATTGGTTCCCCATGCACCTCCATCTCAGACTTTACATTTGCTTTCCCTGCAGTAACCAGGTTACTTCTCTGGTTGACTAGACATGAACTTGTATAGTTTGAATCATAGGAAGATACTTTTATTTCCCACAATTCGACCCATCCAGAAATTCTGTATATATCGTTTGATCTAAAATCCAAATGTCTTTAATTTACAGCAAAAACAATGTACAGTAATCAGCCTTATCATTCCAATACATTTGGAAGTGATTGTACATCAGGTACATCAGTTGAAATGATCAATCTCTAATCCCCTACCTCAATTATGGAAACTACTTTCCATTTCTGTTTCTCATTTATGTGACAGCCAAGAAATAACCGCTAATAACCGCTAACATGCTTATGTGCATGTGAACACAGCATATCCTGCTCTCTTTATACATCCCTGGTGCTAACATGCTGATGTTAGCAATTAGCAATAAGCATTACTGTTCTGTATCACCAACTTGGTTATAGACTGAGAAAAAACTGTTAATACTTTTTATGTGAATATAAAACATCATATAAAAGCATTAATTTGCTTTTCAAACGTGAACTAATAGATGTTGCTGTATATCCGTTGAAGTTAAGCAGAATGATACATTTTAATATTGTGCCATTGCAAAATATAGTATGTGCACTGTGTCTGAGTGTCAGTTTGTTAGTGAGCAGCGTGCCCCTGTGGTGCATGTAATGTATGTGCTTCATTTTCACCCTTTCTTGTCCATCTTAAACTTCAGTCTCACATTGTGTCTGAATCACCTTAATCAAATACTATTGTTAGATGCACAAAGGCAGTCACAGACATTCACACATAAACACATCCTCACACCTGCTCATTATCATGTAGACCTCATCTAAAATTGAACCACTTTAGCTACATCAGAGCATGGTATTAAGCCCTGGTGGGAACGCGCACCCTCCCTCGCTCTTAAGAGGTACCTGCCTGGAGCGGTGACTGGAATAGATGCGTGATTGGACAACCTGTTCTAGACAAGGAAAAAAGGAAAAAAAAAGAAGAGGGGAAACAAGAAAAAAGTGTTTTGGATGAACAAATTCAATCAGAAGAAAAAGTTATACTTTCAGTTAGAATCGCAATGCCCCCAGTATGGAAAGTATACGGCTCAGCAAAGGAGACCAAACATAATTCAGGTTGCATAATTACTTGCAAGAAACTTAAATTGGAACTGCAAATTTATTTTTGGAAAAGCATGATTAGGATTAATGCAGCTAGCAATACACAGGGCTGTATCTGTCACTGAGTGCAGTATTTCTAAATGTTGTGTTGCACACCCCAGGTGTAACTGAGCCCTTAACGGCGCTCTTATCTAGAACAAGATTACGTACAGTGACTGAAGGTGTGAGACATGCCCTTAATCCATGTTAATATTAAAAGCCTGATAAATGTGAGAAGGGCCTCGAATGGGAGTCGGGATTATTATTACTGTTTTATTTATGGCAGTCATATTCTGTGGTGAAATATTGTCCCGAGTAGGACAACAGCTAAAGAAGAAAAGCAGGGCAGGTGATTTACAAACCTCAGTAAGTGCGTGTTTGGTTTTTGGTTTTTATTTTCCCATGTATCCCTTTCACTTTAACCACTTTAACTGGAGAAGAGATGCCATAAACAGCGTTTGTGTGTTTTGTGGCGAAGAAGCATGCACTTCTACAAGCTGTGGATCGACCTCCTTGTGTCTGTGGCGATCACTGGAAGTTATGTTGAGAGGTGTGCATGTGTCTTGTGATCCACATCCTGCTTCTGTGAAAACATCTGGCCGACAAAAGATCACTCTCTGTTGTCGTGCATCCTCCTTCCTACTGCATCCCCTTGTCTTTCCATCTTTCGTTTAGCATATACCATGGCCAGCAATCTGTAAGTACAGAAATCAGAGGGGATACCTCTGCAATCATTGTCCCTCATTGTCCATGACCATATTATCAAATAAGTTTTTTTTCCATCAAATTGTCCCAGTTCCCAAGCTTGTGTAAACATGTGGATGTGCACAAATAGTTGGTTTGGTTTCCAAACATTCTTACTTTCCAACATGAAGAGGAGCAGTATTTCAAAATGTATATGCATAATTTGTGCATAGCCTGAGAAAAAGTGTGTGGGCAAAGTTGGAGAGCTCTGGCAAACAAGACTTCAGTTTCAGATATGGAATGTAGTACAAGTTAGAAAACATTACGTTTATGCAATTTTTATTTAGGCATCGTGTTTTTGGGGTTGTTCACCTGCAGGACATTTTGAGAGACTTTCTTCAAAGTGATTACATTTTACTGGTCAAAGGTCAAGGCCATCGTGAGTTCACATCTGTCCCAAATCATTGCAGTATCTCAGGAACACCTGCAGAAAATTTGGACTTGAACTCATAAATAAACTGATTATAAGATCTGAACAGACATGTACATTATGTAAACTGCAACTTGACTGTTGGTGCAAGCATGCGACTGTGAGGCAGTAGCTCTAGTTCTTTATTATGTTTCCAATAATATTTTGTATTGTGTCCTAAATTATCTGTGGAATGGTTTGAACTGGATTCATTTTTATCATAACCAAAGTTCTCAAGTTCAAAGTTCTTTTTGATGACTACATGTTCCGGTACACATCAAATAAAACATAGACATAAAATATACAAAATACATATGAATCAATTTGGTTCTCTACTCTGATGTTTCCAGTCGATTGTATTTAAGTATTACAGTATTGTATTGTAAAGTATTGTCTTTATCTATGTTTACTCCTAGCTTTGTCTATTTAAGTTAAAGTCCAGTACAGTATAGGCTTAGATACATTCTACTTTCATCCACAGAAACCAGATATACAATTATCACAACTTTTGATCCTCACAAGGTTGTCACAGCCGCTTAATGTTATGACAAGGACCTATGTAAAAATGTGACTGAGCAGAGTTTTGGAAACTTCCCAGCTTCCCTGTGTGGGTGGGCACTGTGTTACTGTCTATTTATGGGCAGATGGCATTCATATATTTTACTTCTGGAAATGTTTTGGGAGGGTCAGGAGAATCTCTGTAAGCTTTTTTAATTTCTTTATGGACAAGCATCATAACAGCAGTGAGATAAATCCATCATCTGACCAGAAACTGTGCATAAAAAGCTGTAAAGTTTTTCTAAAAAGTTCCCTGCGTTCATACTGTACACACACACAAACTCCCAGACAGTCACACATGCAAAATATCACCTGTTTTCTTTTGTCTTCGGTTACAGCACCTCTTTCTGCCAAACTTGTCTTTCACTTTATATTGTTAGAATGCATCAATCATCAATGTCTGTGATATCACAGAGATATTTCACACTAATTTGCACCTGAACTGAGATATATTTAGGCATATGTGGCTTCTCCAGTCATGCATGAGCTCAATGTGTGTCTTCCACATCACCTGTGTGATGAGTGCCTGTCTTAATTTGTATGTTGCCTGTGTTATCTATTTTAGGAACCTCACATCCTGTCTACGGCGGCTACACTTTGTGGGAAATGTATTTTCTTAATTACCTAATTTTTCCAGTTTAAGTGAATTTTACAGTGGTCTTCACTGTAAATATTTTCTCCTTTCCTTTGTAAAGGAGAAAATATTTGTTTTGGACCATGCCTGTTTCCTAAAGCTGCTATGGATTTTGTTCCACACATGATATGTTAAAAGTCTGCACTGCTGGACAACTTCGTATCACTCAACTCTTTGAAGTGGCAGTTTTAGGAGGAATAAATCTTAGGGATTTGAAGCTGCCAGCGTTGACTCCGAACGCGATAATGAGATGATTTGGCAGTGTGCACTGTTTCCTCTGGCTCCTCCAACAAGTGATCAGCGACTGTGTGTCACACTTAAACATTCGCATGCACGAACACACAGTTACAAAAGTAAAAAGGGCAACAGGGATAAGTGAAAAGACTGTTTTAGCAGACCTGCAAACATACGCTCTGTTATAAAACCAAAAGTGCAAATTCCTTCACAAACTCTTTTTCCTCAGCAACAACAACATTTTTGCCACTGAATAGCCTTCTATCACATTGTCTACAACTACACCAGAAATATGGAGATATTCTCTCCTCCTTGTTGATTATTTTAATCGAATCCCCTCTCTGGGATTTCACAGAGGCTTATCAGGAGGCAGGCTGGCTGGGAATCTGTCGTGCTTGGTAAGGTGTAGAGTCTCTGGGACACAACACCTTTCTAAAG
This sequence comes from Helostoma temminkii, assembly GCA_900302695.1. NCBI lineage: Eukaryota > Metazoa > Chordata > Actinopteri > Anabantiformes > Helostomatidae > Helostoma > Helostoma temminkii. Next base: position 13,955 of record OMLM01003735.1, read on the forward strand.
CGCCACACAAAAGCCCCCAAGCGCTGCTGAGTGGCAGATATCACTACACCCTGCAGCTCCCCAATCACAAATACATACATTTAGTCACAAATACAAGGGACTTTGCTGTTGGGCAGATAATGATACTGCCAATCCAGTGGAAATGCATGACTAAAGAGGAAAAAAAATAACCCAGGTTAAGGAAATGGAAAATATTGTCATGGGAAAATATACAAATATAGCTTCTTTAATTCATGGAAAACCAATAATCTTCAAATATTTCACATTATTTGTAATATGGCACGTTACTGTACAGGCATGGCATTCATTCATCTATTTTGACACATTTCAGTAACGAAGGTTCAACCATGAATAACAAACATCGTTTTACTGAGACAGCAAGATTTTTTTCATTTGATTTTATTTTTGCATATTAGGTAATGGACTAAAATGCTTAAACATATCGACATGCTGTCCATGGGCAGTTAAAGTGGGGAGAAGAGTTTTGCTGAGATGGTAAAGCACAGAACGGGACATAGTGAGTAATTGAAAACATCCCAGACAGGATGTGGTTACAAGGGAGATGGATTACACTTTGTTGAAAAGAATGTGAAGGAAACTAATGAGTCAGTATTTCGGTAATTGTCCTCAGCTAAGAATAAGCATCAACTGAGACAGTCAGCCTCCCTTTGCATTTAGATCACCGTGTCACCGGAGCCTAATTGCAAAGTGACCATTCTATTTGAGAAACAAGACAACAGTGCTGGACTCAAATGACAGGATACGCTGCGCAGTGTTTAATGAGTTGTGCTGCTGTAAACATACTTCTAGCTTTGGAGTCATAATTATGTAAGAGAGAGCCTTAAGAATTGTATTATTATTCTTTGTTTATTGTTTGTTGCTGTGTGGTGTGTTAAAGCAAATGAACTGCACCCTAGGAAGTTAGCTTAATAGTAAACCTTTCATATGAAAATATTAGTTTTCTAAACCAAGATACACAAAACCACATGAGTTGCAGAGGATTATAATCATGAACTACGTTAAACTCACTATGTATCGCATAGCACAAAGCGATAGTTTCAGCCACCTCAGCCTATGTAGATATTCCACTAAAAAAGCTACTATAGTCATTTTTAACATTAACAGTGCGCACACTTTTATTTCTAGTCTATCTGACATAAAATCTGCATTTCCTTAAAAACAACATTTCTAAGAAACATTTGAACAATAGCACTTACACAGACTTTTATACTAAAATCTATGTTTAAAGTAATGAGTGTCAATGAATCCACTTTTCTCCTTTGAAGATGGGGATTTTATACACTAAATGGAATAAATAGGACATGGCATACACATTTACAGTATAAGCATCTACACACCAATCCCTTGGGTTATTAAGCAAATAATCTATTTTGCATCTCTGACAGCCGTTCTGAAAAGTGACTCATGACCATTTTAAGTCCTGTACCAGGAAGTACTGTAAGTGAGTTCAGCCGTCGCCAACTGCCTGTTCAGTGGAAATCACGAGAAAAAAAAAAATCAATTGATTTTTACGGTACCAGAGATATATGAAGGGATGTGTGTGCAGAATGCGGATGCTGATGAATTGCAGGGCCAAGTGGATTTTCACAACACCTGACAAGATCACGACTCAAGATTCACCACTTTCGATCCCCTGCAGGAGAGCCAAATTGGTGAGGTAAGAAAAAATCCCAATGATCAAAATAAGAAGATAAATCAGAGAGTGAAACTGTTCTAATAATGGAAGTTGGTTAAACGTCATTGGCTGAGAGCGGAAGCCATTATATATACGATATCCTTACAGATGAGATGGTGTGAAACCTAACTGCTACCTCCTGTCATAACCTTGTTAACACATTCTGTCATGAGTTGGTCTTGCACAAACTACCATTTAGAGATGCTGTTTTTCCCTGTAAAGTGCTTAAAGCTTTTTCTCTCAAGCCATCATGTCGGTATGATACTTGGTAAAGAAGAATGACATGGCTTCAAAAGGTCAAGGACAACTTTGAGATCCAATCATCAGAGTCATGCAGACAAAATTACAGCCATAAAACGAGACAAGATGTAATCGTTGGCTCGCCATACCGTAAACTGCAATTTACCAAGCCAAGTTGAAAAGTTTACCGTCACACGTAGCATCTGCATCAGCTTCAGTGGCCCCAAACAGTCAAAAAATAATGAAAGTCATCACTTTAACTGAGGTGAAACCTAAGCAACTTTAAAGCTTTAGCAAATTAGCCATTCAAAATGTATGCAAAGGTCAACACTGGTCAGGAAGGGGGCGGTCAGCATATAGTATGATTCATAACCATCATTTGTGTTTGAAAAATTAATGGAGGGTGCTGGATAAATCATCGCCTTGACCATCCTTTGACAAAATAACTGAACTGCTATAATCTGTGCCCTTTGAATGGAGACACATGGTGACTACAAGGTCAAGATGAATGAGACAAACTTAAGCACATCTCAGTGAAAAGAGGACACAGACAAGGTGGTGTGTGTTTTGTTCAAAAATGACATTTAATATCGACGACTACTTTATGCCATTCTGAATAGTTTTGTCCTGCGATGGACCTTAAAGAAAAGGCCCTTTTAAATCTGCCAATCCAACTAGCCTCAGTCATTAATGTACCAGAGATTAATAAATTGATACAATAATAAATAGCTCATGTAAGTCTGATAGAAGACCTTAATTTTCAGGTATAGCTTATAGAAAACAAAAGAGGCTGCTGCACAGTAAGGTTGGTAACGAAGGAACATCATGAGCTGTCAGTCTATTAGCCTAAAGAGTCTATAAGTCTAAGTTTGAGGTGTTTCATTCTTTCATTGCAAAGGTTCCAAAAGCTCTGACACACCATTTAAAAACCAGCTTTTGGTTCCATGAGTTGTCACTGATCATCTGACGCAAACGTACAAATGTTTCCAGTGTTTGATTTTGGAGTGTTTTTCTTTTCCCACAAGTCACAGAGGTTATGTAGACCTGTTTAGTGGGATTGCAACTATCCAATCTAGTGGAAATTAAAGCAGTGGTAACAGTTTTCAAGTAGCTAAAGATATTTAAGGCTTCATTTTGGCAATGTTAGCCAGATTTCAGGAGAGAGTCACTTACAGGTCACTCCATCTATCTAACTGGGAAGAAATGTGAATGAGGTGTAAATATGGCTGCAAGGGATCAACAGCTGTCCTACAAAATTGTTGACATATTAAAAAAGGAAATTGATTTGTAAATGACAAAGATGTTTTAGAGGTTTCTGTGCTCGGTGCTGCAAATCAGGTGGTGAGAGAACAAACCCTAAGTAAAAATAGCCAAGTTATGTTCCATGTAATAGAAGCCAGAGGACAATGTCCACCACCAAGTGCATAACATGTGATTCTCTCTCAGACCAGAGATTAAACTTCAGTATTATTGATGCTAAGCTTGGGCTCAGTGAAATCTTCTCTGTGCCAAAAATATTTGATTATTACAGTTTAAAATATTGAAACAGCTTGGGGGATTGCTTGGAAACATTACTGGCAAGATAAGATAAATAAAGTGCCGTATGTTTTTTTTTTTTTACTATTTAAATGCAGCAAACTATCACTTTTTCCAGGTTTTATTTCACTATGCGCCACTACCCTGAGGGAAGTGCCAAATAATCATTAATAAGTGCAAATGCAGATATGCTCATTGACTAATGTGCACCTGCAGCCTCTCCAAACCACATGCATATAGAAGTGTGCTTATGCACATGTTCATATTTATCTCTGTCTCCTTCTTTCTCACACTTCTTCTGTATCTAAAATAGGAATATCAGTGATGAGCAGTGCAGCTGGAGACAATAAACTGGTAGAAGAACCAATTACCAGCAGGTGACAAGCTGGTGGTTCAGGGCTTTCAACATGTCATTACCTGCACATCGACATTTCCAAGAACCCTGACAGGCCATTTCTGAAGCTGCCATGGCAAGCCACCATGATAAACCCAGGAAATAAAAAGGGGAGAAGAAAAACCCAAAGCCATTCAGTCTTTTTCATTCACTTTCACAGGACAGGAATGCACAGTCAGGGTGGACACATGCAGATGTGTGAGAAGATTTTAAAAAAATCTTCCAACTAATTTAAGACATACGTGCGCATATGCATACACATACACCTCCTTTACCTCTGCTTGTTGAGCCACTCAAAAATAATTCCCTTTATATGTGATATGGTTATTGTATTTCTGTAATCTAATCCCATTAGAACCCCATACCTCCTCTGCAAACTGCCCTGAGGCAATTACACAAAATGTCAATGAATTAAGTAATAGCTTGGTGCCAAGCCAGGGGTGCTCACCGTTGATCACCGCTGTCAACAGCATCGCACGCGGCCGCATGTGTACACACCACACACACAGCCAGTAGTGATATTCTGTGAACCATTTAACCTCTCTGTAGGACACGGTAGGCTCGCACACTACAATCCATTTAGCTCCTGTCTTCAACATGCAAGCACATCCACATACACACACACACAAATAGTAGGTAAAGCTGGGTGTTACTTTATCTGTGTTACAGATAAGACACTGGCTGCATTGTTGGAATACAAATATGGGAGCGTTGTAACCACTATATACAATAAAACATGTGTTCATTTTCATTAGGAAAAAATGATTGATAATATGCAGTATAACAGCTTAATCTTAGCATGTGAGCACAAAACAAAAGCGGGGAAAGATAATAGACCACTTGTTGAGTCCAACACAGACTTCTGTTTCAGCTGTCCTGTGGGCTACAATGTGTTTCTGTGTGTTTAGGTTTTGTTTCTTCTCTAGCCAGTCTTTTCAGTTAGTCAGTCAGTAGGTTTACTAATGCCCAACGGGCCAATTAAAAGAGCACACAGGCCCACACGTCAGCGTAAATGTAATGAATAAGATTGAATGTAACAACTATCAGAATTATAAGCAGAGGTCACACGTGGCCACAACTGGTGCAACACAGTCATCACAACCAACCACTTATCTGGATTATCTATAATATTGTCATATGTGTATTGCTGTATTAAGGCAATATCAATATTTCATTTTTAAATATCATGGTTACTGTCAAAAGTTCTGTGAACCTCTAGGAAGAACTATGCAGTACTATCTAGCAGACATGTATATAACAATAATATAATATAACATTATAATAACCACCTCATACACCTTAGCAACCAATGACAACTACCCAAAATCTGCAAAGGTAATGCAAACAACCTGGCCAAAATTAAGCATCAACTAAAAACTCCATAGCAGCCACCTGCTGATGTCCTAGCAAACGATGTGAGATGATAGCAGCCATGCAGCAGCCAGGTCAAGCAAGAAGACTTACTTGACTATTTTTTGCAGATTAAGGTTTTGAGATGAAAGTACTGCTTGGAAACCATAATACATCTGTAACAACTTGAAGAATAAAAGTGCCAAGAGCTATAAAGTGCTCTTTGCATTGTGTAAGTGTTTTTCTGAAAATCAGACTTATTTTTCTTTTGGAGTTTTGCAAACATTATGAGTCATTGCTGCCTTTTAAGTAAGGCAGTTTCATTTTTTTCACAATATCATTGTTTCTGGCAATGACAGACTTTCTTAATTATGCATGAGTAGGAGTTGTAAATATGAAGATTTACTTTGAACTAAGGCTTTCAGAAGAGAAGAAACATACAACATGAGGTGCCTGCTGTTGGCATTGATTATTACTGGAATAGATCTTTGCCATAGTATGTCATACTAGAAAAAGCATATGTAGGCTATAAAACCAAAAGATTTTGATGGAGTGCCAAATAATGCATTCCCAAATATGTTGTATTTCAAGTGTTCATAGCTGCAGTGATGAAAATGTCCATAAGGGAATTATCTCTACATTTCCACAGTCCAGAGACATACAGCGAGAAGGATTTAAAGGTAGTCAAAATAAAGTTAAGTTACACTCAAGAGGTGCACATAAATCAACATGTGCTATTTAATAGTTTCCTAGTTGCAGCTCAGACTGTTTCTTTTCTGACATAATCAATAAAGGAACCCAAAATATTTTTAAAAATTAGTTAAAACAAAGATCAGACGTAGATTCTCTCAAAATAACCATTTCATATGAATCATTGCAGCCTGCTAGGTTTCAAATAACAGTTTGAGGAAAGTTTCAATACGATCCAAAAAAGCACAGTCTGGATGGATTCCCTGCTCTGACAGGTCAAAATGTCAGTGCGGTGCAGTGGAAATGGCATATTTCTAGAGTTTACAAGTCTGTTTAAGGAAAACTTATGTTTTTCTATTACATCCATCCATAAATGTTTAGGCACAGTGTACGCTGTCAATGCTGAGAGAAAGAGAAAATCATTAAGATTATGTATTCAGCATTTTTTTTTTCATGGTAGTACTTCTGGGTGTGGCAAAGTAGGGTGATTTGATAGATAGATAGATTCATGCATCCTGCAGTTTAAAACCAATAACTTTATTTTCTCTATTGTCACCAGTAGGATGCCATTTTAGACCTTTACAGATTAACAAGCAATAAATATTAATATTGATCTAATATGTTTAACTACAGCGGTGAACAAAATACTTGCTAAATGTTTACATATTATAATTGTGAGATTGTTAACATGCAGATGTTATATTTTGGATTACATATAATATATTTTATTATAATTGGCCTTTATTCAGTATCTCTTACAAAGTGCATGTGTTATACATTATACTGCAATTTCAGTACAGACCCTCAGTTGAGATGTGTTTAGGTGTTAATCCAAGTATTCATTCAACTCTGCAGGTGCGGTGGATGAGTATACATCTCAGAGTATCTGCTTGGTTCAGGTATGAAATTGAGTTAGTGGCTCTGCAGTTGTGAACCACTGAGTTTGAGAAAAAAACACAGCAGTTCTTAACCAGCAGGATGCCTCTGCTTGAGCACAGAAGCTGTCAGTATTCATAAAAGTACAGTGTGGGTAAAGAGATAAAAGGGGGAAGAAAACAGCAAACACTGCAGATTCAAAGGACAAAATTTAGGAATAAGTTTTTTGTCTTTACAAGATAAGAAATGAATAGCCAGTTGCCAGTTGTTTGTCAGCTTTTTTAACTTTCTCTGTAATTCTCATTTACAGAGAGAAAACCATGTGTATTTTCCTTTCATGTCTCAATCTGTTGACTGTACTGTAGCTGCATGTTTTTTTAAGTTTGAAACATAAATTTTGGCATAAGCTCGCGAATAATGGAGCTTCCGTATCCATCTACAACATTTACATGTAGCAAAGATAAACACAAATGTGTATTATTATATATTTTAACTCTTGTGACGCTGTCAAATCCCTGATTTGCCTTTCAGATTGTTCTTTTCAGTTATGCTTGAACGATGTAGTGAGCTGAATTGTGACAATCCAATGGTTAGAGCCCTGGTACAGCAGCAATGCAGAAAAGCAGTAATCAATATATCATATAGAACATGACTTAGTGACATAGAGCTACGCTGTGGTGCAAAAACTATTAAAACACTTTTTTTATGAAACAGATGCATTTCAGCATCTCTACATACTAAAACTGTAACAGCAGACTTTCAAGAGTAGATCCTGTGCAGCAGAAGCCACCGAGCATGCTGACATATGGGGTATTTACACTGCTTTGCAGAGAACATATCAAAACTTCCTGACTTTAGACTACATTTTTTGAGAAACGTGCAACTTATGACACACAAGAAGAAATTGACAGATGTGATGAATTTGAAGAACTGTGCTACTGAGAGACATGCTGAGTGAGAGAGACTCGGGGTAGTATAGAAAAATGAAAAATTGCTCGCCTTCTTCTTTAAACTAGCATCTGCAGGATTGTGTGAAAAAATAATGGATCTTCTCTGTCATTTGCTACACTTTATATGTATTACACTACAATACACTACACGTATTTGTATCCAAACAACGACGATGAGTTGAAGTTTAGCTAGCTAAGGCAAAGCAAGATGAGTAAACAGCTTTTCCCTCCAGGTAAAAAGTTGCATCCTGTAGCTATCAATAGGTAATGTGATATGGGATACATCAAATCCCAGCCAATATACAGCAGGCTTGCCACCTTCTAATTGTTTAGTGGGAACAATGACAAAGTCAAGGTTAGACAGAAGCTTCAGATGACCTTTCTTGTCATTTTAGTTACTCTTTAGTCCAGGAAACACATCCAAAGAGTGATAAATGTACAACATACCTTACTGGTGAGCAGAAAAGTTTAGTTTTGCAGCTGGACTGTTCGTGTTAGTTTCCCTTTCTGGCTCATTTGTTTCATTTCCTGGTCGTCAGCTAATTTTTGGCACTTGCCTCAGCAGAGGATTTGCTGTTTAACACACATTGTTTATCATGTCTGCATATGCGTCTTTGCCTCATTTTTTTAATCACAGCAAAAGCGCAATGGAGCACAGATGACACCATTTCCTGCCCAGTGGCACCATCTGGCTGTAGAGGATTCTTTTAATTCTCTTTTTTATCCTCCCTGCTTACATCCTGCTCATTTCTCTCACCACTCTGTAACAGCTATCTCTCTGGCCTCGCATCCTTAGACAGCTCTCACGGTGTGATACTTCGTCCATCTTCCACTTTCTCCCTCTTCCCATCTCAATCACTTTTTTCACCATACGTTCGCTGCATGCGTCTCCCTTATTGTTCCTCTCCCTTCCGCGTTTCTCACTTTTTCACCCCTTCTCTCTGTTCATCGCTGACAGCTCTGCTCCTCAGGAGCACTGAGGGGAGCAGAGAAAACAAAGATTTGGTTCAGTGGCTCTGATCTTGATTTTCTGCAGATTGGATGGAAGATTAGGAGGAGCTTTTATTCATACACCACACAGTCACTTCCTCCTGCAACAGCAAACCATGACTGCAGACCACAGGGGTTGCAGCTATCAGCACAAATGTGCCATCTGTGACAAGGCGTCTCTATGTTTTCTACCTAAAACCATGACTAGTCTGGGAACACAATGTACTGAACATAGGTCCCTGAGAAGCTGGTGTGAAATGCAGGATGGGAAAGAATAAAGTGCAGTGTTTATGAGCCTAAAATAAACACAATCACATCACAACAGGAAAGAAAAAATTAATCAATCCTACTGTAACGTCTTTGTTTTGCTGAGCGTAGGCATCCTAAAAGATACAGTACGAGAATTCACGCCTCAATGAATCTAGCTGTTCAATTTGATATTACAGTTATGTTGGATTTCAAGAGTTTTCATTTTTGTCAACCAAGACTGGAGTTTCAGGACAAATAAATGGTTTGTGTTTGCAGGGATCTACAAATCCTAATTCCCCTATAGAGAGCTCCACACTGAGAAGATGAACTGGAGGAATAAAGGGAGCGCAGAGACCTCAGCAGCAGTTTAAAGATTTAAGGTGGAATCGCAGGTATGATACAGATAGTTAGACACTTAGGTATGAAAAACTTTTAACAAATAGTGGCAACTTTCTTCAAATGTGATTCAGAGCAGTAGTTTATCTTGGTTAAGATTCCAACGAGTACCAGAGTCTCCTGCCACTCTCTGGCGATGTGTGGAGGGTTGAATGGGCACAGTGATGCCAAATGGTGAAGCCAGCAGGTTTCCAGTAAGCCTCATTTCAGTTAGGTTCTCTGGAATGCCTGCTATCGCCTCAGTGTTTCGATCGAGCCTCTGCACAAACCTTGCTCTGCTCCCCACATTTACTGGAAAGACACAGCGAAGTTTAACTTTACGCTTTCATAGGTGACAAAGAAATCACATCATAACTTTTTTTTTTTCTTCTCTATTCAAGCTTAAACAGGGAGTAGTGAAAGGGGAAGAAAAGTCCAAGAGAGAAAGTCAAGGCGAGACTGTCAGCCTCTCTTTCATCTACTTCGATTTATTCCTGCTTTGATTTTAGATTTTAAAACACCCTCTCACTTTCACAAGAGCTGGAGATTTCATAGGTTTGGGAGGCAAGATTACAGCAGTAAAACCGTGTGTTGTAACACCACTAATACAGCTGCTTGTTCTCAAAAAGTGCAAAAAGGTGAAGCTGCAAGTCAAAACATTTGTGACAAAAGCTGCTTTATTTTTATTCTAGAGCTCTACTGAAATAAAGTTGTTTTTCAAATTAATACCTAATATTTTTTTTTCATAATAGCTCTTTATGCAGTATCTCTTTTTTATCCTTTGCCAGAAACATTTTCATAAGGTGTAGAAAAAGTGTCTAGGAGCCTTGGCTGTGCAAAAGAGTTGACAGAGAAGAAGTAGATTTTTTGTGTGATTTATTCTACATGCATGTACATTTTGAACTTTGATATTGTTTCATAGGGACATCATCCCAATAGTGAAGTTCCAACAAAAAATACCCATACAACATTTATTACAGCCTCGTAGAGCTGCTAGCATAATCGTTAGCATCCAACATGGTCTTGTTTCTCTTTATCTATCTAAATGTATTTTTGCTAGTTTTTGCTAGTTTCTGTCACTGACATTGGTGCACACCAATGTATGTCTCTTTGTTACACAGGAAGCCAAAGAGCACTTGTTCCATACCCAGTTTTTTACCTGTCAGTTAAGCCTGTTGTGGTCAGTTTTAATATTGGCATAGGTAAAAAAATGAATAAGGGACTGAATGTTCCAGTCTTGTCAAGCCACTAGCTACCTGCTGTGTTTTTGGGGAGCGCCCAGCGTGCTGCTTTCCTGAAAATATAAAATCCATTTCTGAAGCACTTGAAAAGTTTAACTCCTCAGACTGCGAGGCGAGGCACACAGTGTATGATTATCTCAGTGTTCCAAAAGAGAAAATGGAGAGACATCTGATCCTGAAGGAAAATGCTTGAGGCATTTACAATTACATGAAAATAAATGCAACAAAGTCAAAACAAAAAAGTTGTACAAACATTTTTACCAAGTGTGTTTTTATCACCATGTGTGGAGAAAAAAAAATGATTAGACAAAAATCTGTTTTTTATTTCTTTGCCTCTGCCTTGGCATGTGTTGCACTCTGTATTAAGAACATATGCTTCTCACTTTTAGTTGAATTTTTGAACTCGGGCTTGCTGACTTTGCCTTAGCACTTGGGTATGCACATAAAAATGCACACAATTTGTAACCTCCCGTGGGAACTCTGTAGTGATGTGACTCTAACAATACAATATCTTCGACTTTGAAAATCAAATTACATATGCCTTTCACATAAATATACATTCACATCAGTGCCAATTTGAGGTCGAAAAGAAATGGGTCATTTACATTTTCTGTATTGAGTGCCCTGGCAGCAAATCAGCTTCCACAGCTCTTAGTCTTTTCTGCTCTGTGTCAAGAAAGAAGTGTTTTTCATTTTGCCTTTATTTCATTTTGAATGCAGCAATTTTATCCAGTTGGGAAAAAGAAATTTCAATAGTTCAGAAGTCATTCTGGGAAGTCAGCCATCGCCCAATCCCCCCTCCCTCCTCTCTCCTCTCTCACCCCTTACTGGCAGTAATTGTGTCCATGGCTAATAGGTGCTTACATTACCACGTTCATGAATTATTCATGCATCATTTTTGGAATTCACTGTACACAGTCTTATTAACTTAACATAACATATACTTCTAAATTGTACCTGTGTTTGATTAACAAAAGGCCAGGTCCAGGTGTGGATTTAAAAAAAAAAGTACATGTAGCTGACAAGACATAAATAATACCACTTACAGAGAAAATAACTCAGAATACACAGGTACAATCACCAATGAAACCACCTACCAGACCTGCTTGACAGTCGGGGCCCCTGGCCTGTGTCTGTGACAGTATTTACATTATCACATTCATCTGTACACAACCATTTGTGCAGCATCCCCGTCCAGGCCTGTTCATTTGATACAACACGTCTGACCTTGGTGTCCTCTCCACTTGGCACTGAGATGAGAACCCTGTCTAATCACACTGAGCCATGCTTCAGCTCCTGCAGGATTTGGCTCGCCACCACCCTGACAATTTTTGACTCCACATGGCCCTTCTGTGGCCCAACAGCTAAATACCAACACATGCTGCTATCAGTAGCATTAAATGCCAATTACATGCTCTCCCTCAGACTTTACTGGCAGTTAATGGCATTGGAGCAAATATGTCCTGTTACAAGTTTAATTGATGTATGCACTGTCCCGTTGTATCTGTTGTTTGTAACCTTGTGGCAGTGCAGCCCGATTCAAACTCAACTAATAAAGTAAGGGACTGTACATAGTAAATAAGTTTTGGAGTTGCTTTAGACTCTCCCTCTAATTTACTAAATTAATTTTAAAAAACTGAAAGTTTTGGTAACTGTGGAGGCACACATGTTCAGCGCCATCTTGGTACAGAACTACAGCTCTTGTCTGCTGTACACAAAATAATTGTCGAAGCAACAACTTGAGCCTTTAATTAGCCATTTATTCCCCAGTAAATCACACTGGAAAGATCTCTGTGAGCAAAAAGTTAAGATTCCCTCAGTTGTTATTGCTTCAGGAAAAAGAAAATGCATTTTTCCCCCACAGTGTCTCAATACTATTGAAGGCCCTATAACTTATTATTTAGAACTAATATAATTAACCTCTGAGCACTCCTGCAACTACATATTCCTCTGCTTAGTCAGTCTACTGTGCAAAGCTACCATTAGCTGTTAGTGCTTTCTCTCTCTTCAGATGCCATCTGGCATGTGGCTGCTGCAGGGTTTTCCAGGACTTACTCCTATATTTGTTTGAAATGAGAACTTGCACTAAGCCAACGGGGCTGATGCGCAGGCCTCAGCAACAATAGATACACTTACATCTCATTGAGATAACAACAGAAGGTGACTATGGGATGTGGTCTTATGGACAAAGTGGAAAGCAATGACACTTCCCACTTGATGTCTCAATACGCTTCACCAAACAGAAAGCATCATTGTGACACTTTAATATAAGAATGACCTTGAAAATACAAAGTACATATACTCTACCACTTTTAATAATTCTTGTACCCTCCTTATATACATGTATTTAGGACAATAATAACTGACATTTAGTTTTCCAGTGTAAAAATCAATATTATTCTAAACTAATAGAGCTGAATGGTACTTAAATGAAATTAAAAACATCTTCCTGCTACATCGTGTCCTCAAAGCCAGCCCCCTCCATTGCCCCCTTCTTGGCTGCTGGTTGGAGACGCTGTTGCACAGAGATGCTTTTTGTTTCACTCTAAAACAAAACAATCATCCAGAGATTGATCTAATGCTAGAATAAATGCTGGCACTGCAAATGTATGAAGGCTTATTTCCCCACTTCATCACTCTCCAGGTCAGAAAGATTGCATCAGACCAACAGCGTCCAAGTACTGTAACCATAACTGGTGATTGGTTGTCTCAATTGAATTCTACTGAAGATGTTTCCTTTTGTTAAGATCAGATTAATGTGAGTACGAAGGAAGGCAGTGGGTGGAGTAGAGCTGACACAGCCAGAGGGGCTAATACGGTGCTAATAAAGATGCAGGGAAGACAACATTATGGCTTGCAGAATGACAAATACAGTAGGTGAACCAGTGCATTTTAACCATGCTTCACTGATCAATAGAGTAGAGCATGATGGTAAATTAAACAAAGCTGAAACACATTGACCAATTCACCTGGAAATGTTTTCTCAGCACTCTCGGTTTCATAGATTTATTACAAAATATATTTTATCCACACATGATTTAACAGTGCATCAATTTATCTGCACCTTCTTTTCAACTGTGTAATCTGGGAAAGTAACCAAAGCTGAGCCGAGCTTTGATTCAGCCCGTACAGTCTGTTATTCAGTCAGAACTGGCCTGATCCAGACATTCACATAACAATGAGTAACACAGTATGGTCGGGGAAAAAAGGAAGACGGAGGCAGCTTGGAGAGAGCTGATGAAAAATATGGGAAGTAATAAGGAACAATAACAAATGCTGGAAGGTGGTGCAGACTACACAGTCAGCCAACCTCCACTATTTGCTCTGGGGCCACTCTGGACTTCATGCCAATATCTTTTTCTGTCTGTGTTTGGGAGAGAATATCATGTCAAACTTTCTGCCAGGATTTGCCGATTTAATGTTTCCTTCGTTAGAAGCAAATATGGTTACTTTGTACAAAAGACAGTGTTATTTGACTTTTTATTCCATACAAGAAGGGAATAATAGAACAGCATATGTTAGTACTAAGAGATATTTATTTTTATTATTATTTATCTTCAGTTGAAACAAGACTAAATCTCTAATCATGATAGCAGCTCAGTGAGGCTGTGCCTTGAGCTAAACGCAGACATCGACATGCTAACATGTTCACAATGACATGCTGATGTTTAGCAGGTATGTTTACCATGTTCACCAACCTAGTTCCCAACTAGCACTTATCACAAAATGTAACCAAGCTGTGCTGCTAGCATGGCTAAACACTGTGTTCATGTTGTGTTAAAATAAATTTAGCCTGCAGTCTTAACTAGTTTGGGGCACCACCGCACGGTTGGTCTGTAATGTGAACTCAGCAGAGCCATTGTAAAACTGGAAGTAACTTTTTCTTTTTCTGACACCATGTTATTGTCCTGCAGACAAAGTGTTAGTAATAGCTGGAACGATGTGGAGCTCAGCATTTACAGCAAGTACTGTATTTTTCTGCACGGCACTTTTTGCAGGAGGTTGTTTGTGATTGTCTGGAATTGCAGCTCCATTTTCATCACACAAGTCTCCCCAAAACAGCAGTTTCATTTGTCTTATTAGCACATGTGTGAGATAGGTATGGATTCCACTCAGCAAGAAAATAATAGCGTTCACTGGCTGTCCTCTTGGAGAAGTTAAGCAGGAGGTGGAAAAAATGTAAATGCCGTTCAGTTATAGTGTGTCTTTCCTAAAAAGCCAAGACTATGAACTGTATGTTATTAGAGCATCACCCACATCCCTAATTCATGAATTTGACCTACAATGCAAATTTGCCAACTTCAAAACTAACCCATTTACAGCTACTGACTCACAGACACAACTCATATTTGTTCTAAGGACAAGAATGATGTGAGGGGAACAAGATAAGGAGAGGGAGTTATGAAGGCGAATCCGGATTGTGCTTTTCCACTTGGTGAGGGCAAATTATGGAAAATCAGCTTACAGTAATCCAGGCACTCGTTGAAGGGGGGATCATCCCAGGCGACTTGACACCATTGTGCACTTTTGAAAATGATGTGCTTGTTAGTGACGAGGAATGAAATACACTCGGGTTCATATTTGCAGTATCATAATTATTAGTGGAGCCTGTTTCTCGCCTTCTCTGGATCGCCCTTGTTTATTATGAACTTGCATGAATGTGTTGAGGCTTTGTCATGTGAAAGAATTTGGAACGTGGATAAAAACAAATTAATGTTAACAGCAGTGCTCATTTGTGCTAGGTACCTGAATTCAGCAAACATCTGAATTCATTAGCTTTTGTTGAGATGAATGGACACCCTGTGTAAAGATGGCTTCCTACTGTGCCGTTAGTGTTTCTCAGCCCACCTAGAATCTCCCACCAGATGTTGCTACATGCTTTGCAGATAGTGTGCAAGTCATGGTGTCACTTTGCAAAGCCACCGTATGTCTACACCTAGGGCACATTCTCACCTATCGTGTTTAGAGCATTGAGCGTACAATCCAACTACCGGTTCCTTTATTTAAAGAGCTCACCATGTTTTTCAAACGGTGAAATGCAGAAGATAACGTTGCTGAAAAGTCTGAAAATCTGAGCTTCTTTCAGCCAAAGTGAAATGAAATAAGAACATAATTTTACCAACTAAAAACCTGCCAAATACCCAAAAAGCACATATTAAGTTTCATGTTGTGGCTGATTTTCTTAGAGGAGCAAAAGGAACCAAACACAAACTTGAGTTCAATATAAAGCTCGTAATGTGAAATCTATTTCTTTTATTTTGTTGAGAAATTAACTACATTCACTCAAAAGCTGTACTTACTACTGTAAAATCAAAAAAAGATTTTGATACATTAATGTAAATTTGTATTTTGTATTCCCATTTTATTTAACTTATTACTCCAAATGAACTGTATTTTATTTTATTATACTTAAATACTACCATGACTACAATAAAGAAACCATGCAGCTAACTCCTGACATCAAATCAATTACGTCCTAAAATGTTCCTAAAAAGTGTGCAGTGGGTGTTTATAG
>OMLM01003735.1:30076-55830 GCA_900302695.1 Helostoma temminkii
ATTCTGTAGAAAGGGAGCAAAAATATTATCACTTAAGTTCAGGGCATCAAAATCCAATGATTACTCCACTGTGGTGTGTACAAAACATATCACATTTTAATGTAAGAAATCATGTACTGTACTTTGATGAGATTTTACTTACATTATAATCAAGACACGTGATGTGTTTAACTGCTTAATAGTTAAAAGAAAACAAAACAACACACGGGTTGACATATTAAAAGGTAATTTGTATGACATTTGCTGACTTAAATGGGTTTTTTTTGGTGGGAACTATTATCATGTTGCACTAATTTTTGTACTTCAATATGCAAATATCTCTCAGTATAATGTATCTGTAAATAAGCTGTTGCCTGTCCCTTGATGGTTTAAGTGCATGCTTGATTTCTCCTGCACCTGCCTAATGCATGCTCATGCTGCATATTTCTGCAAGCTCTGGTCTCAGTTTCCTTATGTGGTAAAAGCTACAGCATCAGCATTAACACACAGGTAGCCCTTTTCCCTGGGCTGTTGAATCTACCTGCAGAGATAACAGAAACCATTTCAAACCACTACTAAATTATTGCCAAGAAATGCTCTTAAACAAATTGCTGCTGTTGTTAATTTAGACTTTGTAACCACATAGTGTATGTCTATAATTTTCCACATCTGTATTCTTGAAATACATTTTTTTATCAGTGGCACAGCAGACTCTAATTTAAAAACGGGAACAGATTCTCATTGATTTCAGAGAGAAAGTGAGCTATTAAACACTCCTCCTTAAAAAAAAAAGTAAACTTAGCTGTTAGTAATTTTCTTTTTTCTTTTTTTTACTGTTTTGCTTCCATGACAAGATTTTAATCAAGAAAATGTCTCTAAGTAATTATTTCCAAAAAACAGTCAGAGAAAACCAAGAGGACTTCACGATTGGCTTAATAAGCCATCTCTGCTGAAAGGTGGCAGATGTCGCCTGTCGTATTATAAGAGAGCAATGACTCAGTAAAACCACGATGATTGGGAATAGAAATTGGGATTTCCACCAAGTTCTCCCGAAGCCCCATAATGCAATGATGGGAAGTATTGATGGTGACCACAATGATGATGATGATGATGATTTATGCTAATCACAAACATTTAAGTTGCAATGATGACACCAATATTGATGACAATGTTTTGTTATGGTGATGTGTTGGTGATAACGATCACTTTGGCCTTACCTTTTAGCAAAGGAATCAGTCAAAAACTATTTTGAGTTATACAAGCTGTTTTTGGTTGTTATCACATCATTAAATGACAGTTATTAGTTGTTATTACACCGATCAATCAATCTTTTTATCTGTCAAGTGCCATCTAGAGTTTATGAGTCAATTATCTTAACATAATCAATATATGCAGGGGAAACAACTGGCCTGATCTCCCTAGAGTTCAAAAATACATACTGCAGATGGGAACAGTGTCTTCCTGGGGAGCTGAGTCCTGAAGCATTGTCTCCAGCTGTTGACAGAACTAAACACTTTTCCAAATGACTACTTTTGTCCAATGGTGCCAGATTATTACACTATATGCTATGTTGAAATCTTCACTATATGCTATGTTGAAATATATGTTGTGATCTTCAAGCCTAAGACAGCAATGCATTAAAAGCATGATTTCCTACTTATTTGAGACACGTTGTTGCAATTAATTCAGAAATTACCTTATTGTTTCTGAAAAAAATTAACATTTTCTAAGCTTAAGCATTTGATATGTTTTCTACATTCTATTGTGAGTAAAATGTGGGTTTATGAGATTTGCAAATTATTGCATTATGTTTTTGTGTAGATTTTGCAGTCACAACTTTGTTAGATTGGGGTTATACAGTGGCCTCCACTAATATTGGCACCTATGGTGAAGAAAGTTGTGAAATATACATATTTGATAAATACTTGTGTGCAACAATTATTAGCACTTATGGATTCACATGAGCTAAAATATTTGAAAGCATATCCTCTTTGATTTTTTTTTTCACCTGGGAGACTAGGAACAGTGTTCAACCATGGCTTCATGTTCCACAGGGGTAAAATATGAGATCACACAGGCCAAATCCATTCATCACAATACATTCATTACCTTTGACTTGAAAAGTACCTCATGCCCACAGTTAAATATGATCATGGGCCTTTAATGCTTTGGGGCTGTTTTACTGCCAGAGGATCTGGGCATCTTGTTGGATACATGGCATCCTGGACCCAACAAATATTAAATGAACACCTGATTGCCTCTGCTCGGAATCTTAAAATGGGCTGTGGTCCTGGCCATCCCATACCCTGGCCAGAAACCCATAGAAAACCTGTGGGGTGAAGTGGAGTCCACCAGCGTGGACCTCAAAACCTGAAGGACCTGGAGAGATTCTGTATAGAGGAATGGTCTCAGACCACTTGCCATGTATTCTCCAACCAGACCAGAGATTTTGTGTAAGTATTTTGAGCAAAGATCAAAAGGTTAAACAATAAAGATTTTTCCACAGCCTTCTTTGCTCATATTTACCAAGGATGCCAATATTAGTGGAGGAGACTGCATTTAGTGTAACATCATCCACTGTCTGGAATATTAAGTGCAGTTACGAGCAAAATCTGATTTTAATTTTAGTTGTAGACTGAATCGAGTCATTATACATTACCATGTGTTGCCACATGGGAATAACGTTTCAACAGAAATTGCCTAACAGCCATCCAGGCAGCAGAGTATTTGACATTTAGATTCTACTGCGTCTTAGATAGAGTACTATAACTGGCAGAGATACCGAGCCATTTGTTTTCCTTGATGTGATTGGCTCACAGTCAGATAGATTATACAGTTGCCAGAAGGGGTAAACAAGCAAAAGCCAAAGTATAGGCTAACTGAGGAAGTCAAATGTTAATACCTCAAAAAGTTACAGGTATCTTTAACAAAGTGACTTTGATGTATCTCAACCACCAAAGACAAATTTTATCAGTATTTGGCACCTGACAGGTGGTAATGTCAGACTGGCTTGTTGGTGGCAGATGGGTGGACTTCTACTTTGTCATATGTCCACATCCTCTGCCTCTGTATGGCTTAGCAAGGCGCTATGTGTTATCCCCTTCCTCTCCCTCTCTGATCTCTCCTCGCCTCTTTATCCTCCCTCTGCTGCGCATATTTTCACTTTCTGGGCCCAGATCTGTGTGTGCACAGGTCAGGCCAGTCAGTATGGAAAGCAGAATCTGACAAATAGCTTGACAGAAGTTAGTGAGGAGGGATTAGCTTCTATATGGCTGCCAAGCACAGTGTTTTCTGCAATGTGCATCTCTTCCACTAGGGGCTGCCAAAGCAGGTGTGTGAATAGATGTATGGATAGTGTGTGAATGTTACTTACCAACTTTACTGAATACCAAACCAAAAGAGAAAGAAACACAATGAGGCAACAAGCTTGACGTTCCCTTGCTTTTCCCCCTTAAGCCTTTCATTCTTTTCATATAGGTTTTAAAGGACACTATCACGAGTGTGCAACTTCTGTGTTCATCAATACACTTTGCAGCATTTGTTATGTTAAAACTATTATTATTATTATTATTATTATGTAATATTCTAGCATCCTGTCTTCAGTTTTTGGAAAAACAATGTAGAAGAAAAAACAGTATTCCTTTTCAATCCTTTACATTTGTCATATTCAAAACCACTTCTTTACCCACTACAGGTGCCGCTCGATATACCAAAACAATGATTTCATTTCCACAAAAAAGAGGTAAGGCATCTAATCCGCATGCTTTACTCACTATTATGCCTCACGAATTGCTAACGCATTGCTGGTTTAACAGACCAGCTCCAGTTTTTCCAGTTATAATACCTCTCAAATGCTGATCCAGGATGCCCTTGCCACAACAGAACCAGCAAAGCCGAGGAAGCCTCAGGACAGAGTGGGCTGCATAAGACACTAACAGAGAGCAGGAAGGAGAGCAAAGCTCTATTGGATAACTGCCTGGCTTTTTCCACAGCACTTGACCCTGGCACATACGGCTCCCCTCCCTTTCCCTTCTCTTCCACCTTCTTCTCCTCCTCAGCACCAACAAATGAAGTGTCCCCGCTCTTGGCTCTGATCCTGAGAACCTATGACAGCCAAAGCCTTCCTGCTCTCTGAAGTAAGCCCTGGCAGCGATAGGCTAGTTTACTATTCCCCACTCCAGCCCAAGCTGCAAGGCATGAACACGGGCGAGACAAAGCCTGTGTGACTGCAGTGAATAAAACGACTGAGGGAAATAAGAGGAAAGCAAAGAGGGTGCTTGACCTTACCTGTCAGAGTGTAACTTTAAGTGTACTCTGGTTGAGAAATGCTGCTCTGACATGCTGGGATTCAAGAAAGTAAGAGCAAAAATAGTCCAAGTAACTTTTGGTTGATTGTTTTCACAATTCAGATGCTTTATGCATATGCGTAGCAATATGTTATTTCTAATACCAAATTTAATACACTGTAAAAAAGCAAAAACAAAAAAACACTGTAATTCAATGCAATATATGTTAATGTCTTTTTTCATCAAATATTTAGAATTTGTTAGAATATTAATTATCCATTAAAAGAGCAGCATCCTAGTCACTGTGGCTGCTGTATATATTTTTCAGACGTTTTTATTAACCCTATTGTTTCATGTTACATTTAACGTTAAACATAATTAATGTTGTTTAGCGCTTTTGGAATTTGCTGAGTTTTCTTGCAAGCCAGCAATAAACTTTTACTAATTAATTATTACTGATTTATAATGTGTTGATGAATGATTCATCCATTGTTAATAACATCATCAGTTATCAGCTCCACTGTAAATAATACCTTGTTATGAAGCATATTCTACTACAGCATTGATCTGTCCCCTGGTTTATTTTGGTCCAGGCCAGAGCTCAAAGCCTCCACCCATCACAGTCTGTGTAGCCTCTACAAGGCCCCTTGCAAACAGATTATAATCAATCCACAGCGGTAAGGCAATCATGTCTCTCCAAGACAGACTGCTCTATAATTTAATTCCTTTGTCATTCTTTATCTCCCTCCTTTCTCTCTCTCTCCCCCCATCAGCCTGGTGAAGTCCTGCTGAGTTTCTTAAAATGTATTAAATTATGATGTGTCATGAAAGTAATTCTCTCCTCTGCGTATGAATCACATGACTGATCCCTCTCCGACCTTACCTTTGACACACTGTATGCACATTGCAGGGTAATAGATTAAAATTAGCATCAAGTTCCTTAAATTATTGACCCTGGCCTCGTTTTTTCTGCCTCCTGTCAGCAGTCAGTTTACAGGGAGGTGTGTGTGTGTGTTAATGGTAAATGGAAGAAAGATGGCAAAGTGGAGGCGCCTTACTTCACCTTGCTGTCAAAGTTCTCAAATGTCTTTAGTCAAGACTTTTGGCAAATGAATGGATGAGGGGTAGGTGGGAGTTCGAGCATTACAACACTACATCATCAAATGGCTTGTTGATGCACTCTTAATAATGTATCTTTAAAAATTCATGAATGGAATTTGAATTAATTCAATTTTTAATACCCACCATTTATTATTAAGCCTTTTCCAATGAATATTTCACATTCTAATCTTATTAACAGAATAGTGTTAAGACTTTCTTTGCCACACAACAGATTTCGCTTAACTTGTGTTTACTCATGATGAATCCACTCTGCAATGGTCTCCAGTGTAATTCAGTTGGATAAAATGAATAGATTGGCATGCGTGGTGCTCGGTTATTAAAAAAGGCATTTGAGCAATTGCTCATTTGTTTGCCTTATTAAGTCTGAATATACAGGCCCTGTTGGAATTTCAAATCAGCTGCAGTAAGCAATAGTTAGAAATTATCACATCCTTGACCTTCACTGCAGCATATATTTGTACTCCTGATTATATATTTGTAGGCTGAGAGATATTTGGCTTCTATAGTGCTGAATGAGCTCTATTTTGATCTAAATGTCTCTCTTTACCCACACATATACTCATGCCATTTCAGTACACGTGGGCTACATCTAAGGCTAGCTTAAGGCTAGTCTAAGGCTGTTTTATGGATCTATGGAGCGCTTCTGTTCAGTTATTTTTCTCCTCTCAAGCAACATCTTTGTTTACGTGGTGACAGAGGGTCAGATCACCTGCGTTTGTTTACACAGGTCAGATCCATGGGGAGTTGTCACTGGTTCTCAGTGTCTCTAATGAACTGCAGCTGTATAACTGACAGACAGGTTGCAGGCTAGGGGTAAACTGCTGACGATGAGCCGAGCTGCGGTGTGTGTGACTGATTGGATACATGTTTAATGAAGCAACGCATACACACACACAAGCTTTACAGTGGATCGCTTAGGAGGGATGTTGTAGGGGTGTTTTTTAAGACTGTAAACATTTCTGTATGTTACATGTAATTGTTTGTGTAGTGGTATGTGCAAGTGCACGAGAAAGCCAACACTATTTTCAACTATTTAGTGTGAAGTCAGAATGCTCTCATCCTACACAGTCAGATGACAATGACAAGTCTTTTGGCATCACTATTTGATGCCCCTGGAGCTGCACTGTTTGACACCATGGTGATAGCAGCTGTGTGTTGAACAGGTCATGACAAAAATAATAAATGCCTGGTTGTTGAAACATTACAGTTTGGCTGAATTCAGGTGCAAAGGCATGTTGGTTAGGGTTCGACAACAATAAAATAATTGTTTTGTTGAATGAATAAATAAAATATATGCTGTAAATACATAAAATACAGTTAGGTCTGAAACTAGGGCAGTGAGTGTTTGTGATTTAGCCTTTATAGATTTCAATTAAAACAATCAAAATGCGATCAAAGTGCAGACTTTCAGCTTTATTTTAAGAGGTGTCACAAAAGGCACTTACCATTTAAGAGTGAGAGCCATTTTAGACAGAGTTCCTCCATTTTCAGGGGTAAGTATTTGGGCACTAACTAACAAGAAGTTAACTGACCAGGTGCGGTCCATCCCTCATTACTTCACGACAAGTGAAGTAGATAAAAGGTCTGGAAATTATGTCAGGTACTAATTTGGCATTTGGCAGCTGTTTGGCTGGAGCTACCAATATGATATCCAAGAAAATCTCAATGCAAGTGAATTAGTCCTTGATTAGGCTAAAAAAACTAAATCTATAATAGAGTGAGCAAAAACCGTGGTGTGACCAAAGTGACAGTTTGGTACATTCTTAAAAAGAAAGACAGCACTGGTGAGCTCATGGACATCTTGGAGCTGGCTCACTGGTATTTACTGATGATATGACTGCTGACAGAAGTAGCAAGATTCACAGGACTATACTCTCTGCTCACATTCAACCATATGCTACAAAAATGACAGGACAGTGCTGCACAGATGGATAATGACAGTAATAATGACCCTAAACATACTGCAAAAGCAACTCAAGATGTTTTGAAGGCAAAGAAATTGAATATTCTTCAGTGGCCAAGTCAGTCAGTTGATCTCAACCTAATAGAGCAGCTTTTCAGTTAGTGAAGACAGAACTAAAGGCAGAAAGACCCAAAAACAAGCAGCAACTGATGGTGGCTGCAGTGAAGGCAAAGCATCTCCAGGATCAAAACTCAGTATTTTGTGACGTCCATGGGCTCCAGACTTCAGGCAGATATTGATTGCAAAGAATACACAAATTATCCATTTATTATTATATTTACATTACAATTATTATACATTTTAAAAAATAAATCTGAAAGTCTACGCTAGGATCATGTTTTATTTCAAATCTATTGTAGCGTCTGACTGTACGGTCACTGTTACAACACAACGTCTCACACTGGATTCAAACTTCTGTCTGCTATGAGAAAGTCCAACCATCCTTTTCTCCTCTCTCTGTGGACTTAACATAGCATTTATGTGCTATAGGTGTCAAATGTTGACATGCCTGGGTTAGTGAACTGACATCCCTGAGTGTTTCATAATGACATCATTATGGAGAATTATGTAGTGGTACATCTAAATTTAAATACAAAACTAAAACTAAAACAAATAACAAATAGCGGTCTTATGGTATTCAGGTGGTAAGTAGCCAAGTACATACACTCACTGGCCACTTTATTAGGTCAACCTGTACAAGGCAATGAAATAAAGCAGCTCTGTCCTGAATTCTGCTTTTACAAGGTTATAATTTCTTAGTTTTTGTTGAAACTGTCAGAAAGGTGATAGTTTATAGTATATTTGTTATTGAGGTAAAAGTGGGTGATGGAATCAAACTGGAGGCGTTTTTGCCCCCTCACTGACTGAAGAAGGTTAAAACCACTGGTATGTTAGTGGCATGACAGCAGTTTTTAGTTTTTACACCTATTAACTGTATATATATTCAGTTTCTTGTGTTATTTTTGTCTTGTATAATAGTAGTAAAACACTATTTGCCCAAAACTATGGCCCAATTTTTTTATAAGAACATCTGGGCCCTAGATCTTAACAGTATGTATGTTTTACAACATGAACTTTGTGCTCCCTTTTAAATTCAATCTATGTGGTGCATTTGACACAGAGGACTGCCCTTGAAAAACCATCACTCATATTCTTCATCAAAACAACTCTTTTGGCAGCCGACTCAGGAGAATCCAAGGCAATATAACAGAAAATAGTCAACATCTCATCCCGTCGCTGTCCTTCTGCAATGCTTTTTTTTTTCCTTATGGGTGTGTTTGTTTTTCATTTTTCTTCTTTAATGATGAATACTTGAACCTCAGGTGTGTAGTACCTCGATCTGTGTGGCTTTGTTGTCTTGTCAGTGTCATGACTTTGAAGTCATATTTTACATTGCACAACGCTCATTTCCTTTCTTTTTTCATTTATTTATTTATTTGCCCATGCCAGTCCAATATCATTATTTTTTCCCTGATTGAAAAAGAATGAAATAACGATGATAAAAGAAGAAAAGGAAAGAAAGAAATTCTGCCAACTTTTCCACCACTTTTTGACTCATCTCAAAACTCAGTTACTCTTTCAATTATTCTAAACTAGAAAGATCTCTCCAAAGAGGTGACAACACTGACAAAGCTAGTGTAACATCTATCAGGTTGGAAATAATTTGATGTCAGTCACTTTTTATTTGTTGCATATCGAGGATAGTGGCGCTGGAATTGATTCACAGTGACACATTGTTGGGGGGGAACACAAAGACAGGAAATGAGAAAAGGTTGTGATTTACCATGGAGCGATCGCTTTATTCTGTCTCTCAACTTAATTGGAATAGCCCAGCTAGTGCCTTACACAGACCATCACATTGCATGTTGTTGTTTCATAAGAAAATCTATATGCATGTATTTGTTGCCCCTCAATCAGTATCACAAAAAGGCAGTAGACTCATCGTTTGGGTACCACTGGAAAAGGAATCAAGAGTATGTGACATTGCAGCAGATTTGTTAACAGCGAGCTCCCAATTTGATTTGATGTAATCCTGTCCCAGTTCATTGTCGGGATCTGAGGCTAGAGTGGAGACGGAGCCGAAGAGCTTATCTTTGTGTCTGTGTGCTGCAGGCTGAGTAGGCACTAAAATCTGTGGACTGATATTCAGCACTAGCCACTGAACTAGAGATCACTCCTGCCCCTCAAAACAAACTACAGACATAAATGCACATGAACACTAACACTGCAGGTGCCCGGTGTGGCCTTACACATGTACATACGCACATGCATTACTATGCAAACAGTCTTGTTCTGTCATATGCAGACCATACTGAATTTTTCTCACACTAATGCCTCATTCTCTATTTGTGGCTGCTGTAATGCTGCCACTGCTGCGTTAACACCAGATAAATGGCACTGCACAGTCTACATTATGTTAGATCTCCAATCAAGAGGTAATGGTAGTTGTCATGGCAACTATATCCAACGTGAAGGGGAAGATGAGGGGGAAGGGCAAGGTTGAACTGTCGAGAAATATACTTTAAATACGGCAAGCACAAATTCATCCAGTGTTGTATTTCTGCCTCCATGTTCCAATTCAAGTTTTTTCTTCTTTGTCAGAAGTGGGGAAAAAAAAAAAAGTTTAAATGTAGACGTTAATGGACTTTTCTTTAAAACCATTTCGTATTATTAGATCCAGACAGTACAATCTGAAAGATAATTCCCTTATCAAAAGGCTAAAGCTGCAGAAACGTGACCTGAGTAATAATTCTTTAATCTGTATCTTGGACTGAGATTTCAAAAATATAAATCTGTGTAAAATCTCCCTGTATGATTAAAATACACTGAATAAACAGTCAAAACTTATCATTGGTTGTATTTACATTTTGCTTACTGGGCATGTAGGCCTACACACAGCATGCAGATGAAGTACTTTATTTTGGGCAGGTTGCTTAGTATTAAGTGTTAAGTATCATTTGCTTTCATACTTTTTAATTCTTTAGACAAACTCCCATCCCTCTGGATAAACAAAACCCATCTGAATACCTCCTTTCAGGATACCTCCACTGGCACTAACCCTCACAGACTGACTGCAGGAAAAACATCAGTTGCAATTGATAATGTTTGACCAAGAAGATGCTGATAAATGTTATTACATTGTTTTATCTCACATGATGTGTCAGGGGTGGAACGGTGGTGCAAGGGTTAGTATTGTCGCCTCGCTGCAAGACCGTGGAATCCGCCAGGTCTGTCTGTGTGGAGTTTGCATGTCCTCCCTGTGTTTGCACAGTCCAAAGACATGCAGTCAGGTTAATTGGAGACTCTAATTGAATCTAAATTGGTGTGAGTGAGCGTGTGAAAGGTTGGGGTTTGTCTATATTTGGCCCTGCAACGGACTGGAGACCTGTCCAAGGTGTATCCTGCCTCCTCCTGCTATCCCTGATAGCTGGGATAGGCTCCAGGGTCTAAGCGATTCAGAAGATGGATGGATGGATAAATCTTATGTGATGAGAAAGTGTGGTATTGGTGTAGAAGCAACAAATGTGAGTACCAACGAGAGGTCTGATGTCCCACTACTTTTTTTCTGTCAAATTGGAGTCACAGCTATCACTAGGTGAAACTAGGTGGCTTCAGTGAAGCTGGAGGTAAACAAATGTTTAAGGCAAAGTTCTCTTGACAGACAGAGAAACCCACAGGTGTCTAGGAGCAACTTGCACTTTTTTTAGGAAACTTGTGAAGCCAGTTGGGAAACAGTTGTGCACTTTTTATGCACACCACCAGAGGGCACTGCCCCCTTAGGCTAGAGATGTAGTTGATAGCAGTGTAGTGGGACTCGAGACATGGCGCCGACATGTTGCCAGCGTAGAGTTTTGTCCATCTTGGATGCACCCAGAATTAATGTGACGGAGTAAAAGATTCCAATCTTGCGGTATCTGGAGGGGGCCAGTGTATTTCCAAAGTAAATCCTTACTTTTGTTAACTCTGTACTTCTGTAAGTACTGTGTTTTGCTGTGCAGTTGCATCTGCAAAAGTTTCTTATTGATATGGTACCAGTTATTGCATTTGTTCACTATTTGCATCAGAAATGCCCCTTTGTTAACACTGTAATTTTGCTGTAGGCTGAAACTGCAAAAAGCCTCTATTGATATGTAACTTTAAGGTAGTGGTCCACTGCATCTGATCACTTCTGTCAATATGGTATTGTTATAATTTACATATGAAATAAACATGAAAATGTGCTTCTTCTGCCAAAGATCAGACTTCCTCTTCAGCCAGTGACTTAGCTCCTGTCTGCCCCGTGAGTCTGACCTGTTTAAACGCCCCAGACTGAAGCTAACGCTAGCAAGTATCTTAACAATGAGGCCGATAGCACAGAGGATACTACAGAATACCTTAAGTATTCCAAACCAAGAAGTTATGTCATTCTCACTGTGGCGAATGAAGCCATGTTTTGCTCTCTGCGGATTATGACATGATATGAAATGTCTGTATGGTGTCCGGCCACAAGTTAATGTGTCCTATGTGTCCTTCCTCTTGACTTAGATTTTGTTTGCCTTCTACCTCACTTACAAGTTGCTTTGGATAAAAGCGTCTGCCAAGTGACTAAATGTAAATGTCTTTAGACAAATTTACTGAACAGTAGAGCCACTACAGTTATTTTTGTACTCAATTTTTTGTTGAACCCCCATTTTCAAATTCAGGGTAAAAGAAGCCCTAAAGACATTGCTGTGTCCTGGGCTGCTTACACTTAATAAGCATGATTTTATTAAAATGTTTCTATGGAACGTAATATTTTTATACAATTCATAATGCCCTAACACTGCTTCCTTAGCATTACTTTTACCAGTATCAAGTAAGAAACCTTGCTAGCATTAATGCTACAGTACCTCTACCTCTGCACCTGCTTATTGTTGAATCCACTGCTAAAGCCATTGCTGTGGTGAAAATGTTACTAGGTGTGCTTCATATAAACTATGTCTTTTGCTTTGGTAAGTTTCATCGGTGATACCACTACAAACAGTGACATATCTTGGGTACACTCATCATTTATTCTCTCTTTCAGCTCCTATCTAGCCATCTGATCAAGTAAGAAGCAGTGTACAAACTGGTGATATCTGGGGCTTCTATGCTGAAAAGCAACCACAGTATATTATCGTCAAATAATAAACAGAGTTTGTGGCCACCCTTCCTCTGCTTTATGGTCAAAACAACAAAGAAAGGCAGAGTCAAACAGCTTCCTCTGTGTTTTCATATAATTCTGAAAGGGATTTTTCTTTTGGTATGTTAAATTAAGCTGTTTTGTATATACAAAACAGCTTAATTTAACATACAACAGCTGCGGTGTATCTCTTTGATAAACACCATTTCAGTCCTTCAAAAACCTTGACATTTACTTAACTGTTTTCACCTAACAAACAGTGTAGGCTCTTTAAAAATTGTGAGCGACTGCTTATGTCTTTGTAGAACACAGAGGCTGCAATTTGCAGTGCTGCCACTGACATCTGACTTGTCAAACTAACCTCCATCGCAGCCTTGAATTTTTCATAATTTTCATTTCCCAGCAAGCGACAACAATGCGCTTACATCTTCTGCTTTTCTTCTTAACCCCTCCCACACAGTTTTGGTTCTCTTGTTGTCTTCTCCTGTCACCCTTGGGAGAAAAATATCTCTTCAGGTCTCACCTTTCAAATGTAGAGAAATGCTCACAACCTTGATAGAAACTCTAAACATTTTGCCCCCCTGTAAATATTGGGCTTTGTGTGAGCTAGAACTCTTGGAGGCACCCGGCACAGAGCCGGAGGGCAAACATGCAAACCTTGATTAACTTGTGTAGTGCTTGGTTTCTCCCAAGTAAAGCACAAGCATGCAGGCTGACACTGTAGATCTCTATGCATACCATCATGCTTGTTTTTGAATTTTTGAATTTGAAAAGAACTGCTGCACATTTGTGGAAGATTAAGGAGAAGACTCTGCAAAATTAATAATAAATATGGCAACATTCTTATAAGTATGATTGAAATCTTATCTGGCTCAATGTCATGGAGAAGTTCACAGTGCTCCTAATATACTGTCAAATAGATAATGGAATATGATTTCAAAGGGTTTCAAATGCACTCCGACATACCACAGTCATGCACAGTCACCATGCTCAAAAGTTATTGGTAAAAATATAATGTATCCGATATCTTCACTCAGGCAGCAGAGAGTATTAAATAAGCCTTTAATCACTGAAGAGTGAACACAATGTCAACCAAGCTGCTAAGCTGTCCAGATAAAGAAGCACTGTGTGAGGACAATGCTGCCAATGTGAGCGTTCATGCATTCTTTTGATTGTGTTTCTTAAGGTCTATTATGTTTTGTGCGTGACTTCACAATAGTCTCTTTTTTTGCAGACTTTCACAGGTATTCGGAAATGCATATGCATATTACAAAAATATTTATTTGCATTCTAAATTTTAAATACATTGACGCTTCTATATTTGTAAAACTTTGGGTTTAAAAAACTGAGTTTCATGTCTAAAGTCTAATGTCCAGAAACTGGAAAGAAGGAAAAATAGCGTCATTCACCAGACGCGCAGTTTTCATTCAAATGACTGAACATGCGCTTTGAGCCCAGTATGCACCTGCAATAATGTATCAGTGTGTTGGTTTCCTCACTTTCCTGGGTACACCTGTACAAACCACACCAGTCCAATAGCAACAGCAACTCTGCTAATAATTCTACATTTCCCAACTGTTAGAAAGGTGATAATTGTACCCATTAAAAAAACAAAGCGCTTGATCATTCCTCTCTATAACACAGCGTACAATGTTCCTCATTGTATCGCATGTATATATTCTTATGTGCACGTGTGTGTGTTTCAAAAGGCATTTCCATCAATGCCAACCCCATAATGCATCTTGATATCCTCTTTGGTTTTACTATAAAACCCAGAAGTACTGCAACATCACGTTGATAACATGATGCAGGCTAGCTCAAAAAGCATTGCTCCCATAGCTAATAATTACCATTCATGTCTATCGCAATTCTCATTTGCAAGATTTATGGGCCCAAACACGCAAAAGCATGGGGGTCATCCCAACCCAGTCTCATAAAAACTACATTTCTATACAACTAAACTAATCATAAATACTTTTTATAGGGAACAAAATTGCCATTTTGTCATTTCAGGCAAATTTTAGTCACTTCACACACAACATCTGTATTTAAATTTAAGCAAAACATTTTCTCAAACTCTAACCGTACTCTCCTACACTGAAACTAGAAATGCACGACAAAGTTTTGCTGCCCAGTTTAACCCCAGGCCACAACCACTGTACATGGTGCAAACACACAAACAGACAACAGCACTTCAGGTGTAGCTGTAATTGCACAATTACGAGCTCACACCTCCTCACAACACACTTGTTCAGTTGCCGCCCAGCTCATCTAATGTGACATAAACAGATTTCAGAAGAGATTTCATAATTAAAGGCTGTTTTCAAAAACATGCTCAACTATTCCTTCGGAAATATGGTTTCATAATGAGAACGTTTGACAATGGAAGCCCAGCCTCTTTGTCCCCATGGGAGGGAATAATACCTACCTTCATTAATTATGACTTAATGAAATACAAAATTGTCGCAGGTGCTGCTTGACTGACAGGTAGTCTTATAACGTAGCAAAGGCCCCATAAATGTGTATAGGCCTCCCAGTACAATGTTTGTCTCTAATTGGCAATTTACCACCTGCTCAATAGTCAGGATTGGAGTCCCTGTGTCTGTGGAGGTATAACCAATAGTTTTTGCAACATCGAGATTAATTTCTTAAAAGCCTGTCTCTAAAAAAGTGTCAGGCTTGCACGTAAAGGGATGTGATTTAAGGTGGGGGAAGTGCTCATCTTCAAAGTATTGTGAGAGGGCTCCAAGGAAGTGACAGAGAGAGAGAAAGATAGTGAGGGAAAGATAGAAAAACAGAAAGAGAGAAGCCAGAAGCATTAAATTTGAGTGAAATAAATTTGCTTAGCAGGTACTTCTGTCAGATTCACCTCCACTGAAAGAGAAGATCAGTCTTGCCAGGTCTGCATTGCCATTTCATCTAATCCCTTTCTCCTTTTTTCATGAGCTTGAGATTCTGTCACTCATAGGCCACTCATTTTTAAACACTTACCATCTACAGATGCTAGTTGTTTTATGTGTATGGTTCATACAATGGTCTGCTATTTGCTGCCAAGTACTTAAAGGCAAGATGATTATTGGATTGATTTAAAGTTAATTTACAAAAATTTTATAAAAAACATTATAATAAATCACAATCTCTGAATATTTATCAAGCTAACAAAGTGATTTAGAGAATAATCTGGTTTGTCCATCGCATTTACATATGTACAATAAACTGAGATTTCAACCATGCTACTATATCAGTAACCCTAACCACTGTGCAACATGAGAATAATAAAATTATTGATAAACTCTATGCCAATTTAATAAGACCTTCTTAGCCCTCCCCCACTTGGTGCATCAGATCACAATCTAAAACACCTGGTACCAGCATACAAGCCAATAGTAAGACAGCAGTCAGGTAAAAAGAGTTGTGATACTTACTCTGACCTTTTTGTGCAGGATTACAGTGATGACATTGAAGGCCTCACTCACAGACTACATGCGCTTCTGTAAGGACAGTGTTGTACCATCTAAAAAAAATTCACGGATAAACAAAGACATTAAGGGTCTCCTCAACAGGAAGAAGAGGCCAAACAGGTGTACAAGGACAGAGGTAAGCATAAGATGAGGCAGAATGGGGATGGGATGAGAACAATGATATAACACAAGAAGGAGACCCAGAGTTTGCTAATGACCTAAACCTGTTCTCTGATGACTCCTCAGTCATTGGCTGCATAATAAAAATATAATATATATAATCATAAGGATGAGGAGTACAGACACCTGACCACTTGTCTCTGAAGACAAAGCTAGTGAAGCCATACAAATATCTTGGAATTAACATCAACAACAAACTGGACGGATCAAACAACACAGATGTCTTCTACAAGAAAGGCCGGAGCAGACTGTTTTTCCTCAGGAGGATTCATTCATCTCTGACGTATGCAACAGGCTACTGAAAATGTTCTATCAGTCTATAGTAGAAAAGTAGGACCAGAACTGGACAGCCTGGAGGCCGCGGCAAGAGGAGGATGGTGGATAAGAACAGTGCTATCCTGGACAATCCATCTGAATCACTTTATGATGAACTGTGGCGAGTGGGAAGCTCATTCAGCCACAGACTGATTCCACTAAAAAGCAAGACAGAACGCATCAGGTGTTTGTTTTTTTTGTGCCCACTGCCATTCGACTATACAATAAAATGTGTGTACCATCTCAACAGTAATTCAAACAATTCAAACATTTTTCATTGCTTTTCATTTTATTGTTTTCATGTTGCTTTAACAAGTGCATTTCCCCTTTGAGGAAGTGTTATCTTATTTCTATCAGTGATCATAACATTATGATCACTGATATACTGTATGCACAACTGATCATCTGTCTTTTAGGTTAGCCTATATGCCAAAAGTGACAAAGGCAACACTGTTCTCAAAACTTCAGACTAAATCAGTGTTTGCCCACAACCTGCCTTACCACTACATTTCCTGTGCAATGTGTGATTGCTAATATTTCCAGTATGGTTATTTGCTACATTACCTTTAAACACTGTTATTCAGATAATTGGAGCCTCTCCCACCCTCACAGAGTTTGTGTTTCTTTCCCTGTTGACAGGCT
This sequence comes from Helostoma temminkii, assembly GCA_900302695.1. Classification (NCBI taxonomy): domain Eukaryota; kingdom Metazoa; phylum Chordata; class Actinopteri; order Anabantiformes; family Helostomatidae; genus Helostoma; species Helostoma temminkii. Next base: position 47,165 of record OMLM01003735.1, read on the forward strand.
TCTTTATAACTAGTCTCCTATTAATATAGCTCACTTTCTAATAGGAGGAAGAAATATATATGGCCTTATTTAGGTATGAACAACAAATTATGGGTGACTCACATATGCAGATATTATTCTTTTGGAGTTTAGAAGGCCCCAGAGCCATTCTTAATCAGAAAAATCACTGCTTCTAAGAACCCTTCAGAGATAATAAGTATTCATTCTCAGTAATAGAGTGAACCCAACATCAGTCAAACATATCTTTTTTTAAAACCTCAATCTGAATAAGTACTTACAGTACTAAATCATCTTCAGAAGACCATTTATTTAACATTTTTACCATAAAAAATAATAGAACATTTCCATATGTTAGATGTTATATTGTGCCTGTCATTTATTTACACCATTGTGTTTCTGTTGTAGTTATCTCTCCTATGTCCAGCGTGTTCTTTATGTAATTTTTAAATACATTAAATGAGAAAGCTACTTTGGTCGAGGACATATTTTTAAATCTTTTACTTTGCAAAAAGCAACTTCTCAAGTTCTTCTTATTCCTTTAAATTGATACAGGCAAAAATAAATTAAAATGAATTGTGCATAACAAGGCAGAGAGAGAGATTCCATTTATGACCCACTGGTTAGCTTAGCAAGCAGAAACAACTTAAAAATAGATGCTTCATGTAATCTTGTTTTGAATAACAAGAACTTAATCCTTAATTATGTCCTTATTTCTTGGCAATTGAACTGACATGAATAGAAGAAATCCTGATTCTTCATAATATTATTATTTATTTTGCAATTTATTCAGCCTGAGGACACATAAAACACACGAAGTGCTAGAGCTGTCAAAGGCTAATGTGTTTTTTTCTGTGCTTCACGGGGCTGCTGTCGAGGGTCATTGATAGAAGAGAGCATCATGCCTGTGGCAAGGACTGTTTCATTTCAGTATAGAAGAAACTGTTTATTGAAATGGTATTAAAAATTATGTTCTACCAATGGAGTGAACCAATAATCACGCCATGAATGTTCTTTAAAGATGAACAAATTAGTAATCAGCACATACAAGTACAGATACAGTACTTTAAAATGATTAAAAATCATAAATGCCTTTTTTTTACTTGCTACAAAAACTTACAAAAATCAAATGGCTCTGCGATGCAGATGTGATCCAAAATGGCTCTAGTCATCTCTCTTACCTTGCTGGTTGTTAGTAAGCAGTGGAAAAACTTTTTAAAATGTGTGGTAATTAAAGTATGGGGATTGTTGAACCTGCAGTGGAAGTACACTGCAATATCCCCACTAAATTCTCTGTAATGGCGAGGTGAGTCAGTTGCCTTAATTAGTTTAGTCTTTCTTCTGCCTCTCTCTTGTGGAGTCATTAATGTCGACATGAACATTTTTCTCTCATTTGAATGGGTAAATAATGAAAGCAGAGTGACAGTTGGGGGGTGAGCAAGTCACAACTTCCTAAAGCAGCAGGAAGGCAGCAATTAACAGGATGTGACAACCCAGAGGGACACACAAACACATACATCAAGTTGCACACAACACATACACAGTAATATATTCGGCATATATACTAACATACAGAAATAGCATCATTAAAACAGCGTATTGTTTCGGTGCTTATAGAAATTAATGTGCATTATTTCATTCTTGATTCACCTTTGATGTGTATTAAAAAACAGAAATCACGCTTGCACAAAATCCTAAGCTCATTCTGATGCTTTTAAGTGTGTCATTGAAATCTTAGCTTTAAGGTGAGAAACCTCACATCAAAACAGTGCCCATCCCACCTCCAGAGAGATAGATGGACTGTTGTTCTATTAGCAAATGAAAGCTGTAATTGTTTGGATGTTGCTCTTACCCGTAAATGTAGCAGTGATAATTAATTGTAGAGAGTAAAAACAGTCACCAGGGAGATGAACCATTGGAGAGTTAGGTAAACAAACCCTTATCTGTTACGGGTAAGTGGCTGATAAGGACTGGTGAGAAAAAGTCTGATTTTTCCCCAAAACAGAAACTATACAATGAACAAAATGTTTCTCACGCTTGTTTCAACTAAGACACAAGTGTTCTCAGGGTCAAAATCTAAAGGGGCCATCATAAACAAGATGTCATTATATTAATGAAATAGTTTTTTCTCTTTCTTTGGTTGATGAGTTTGCCTGCAATGTGAATGAATAGGCAGCGAGTAGTAATAAAGATCCTCATAAGTGCAACTTTTTAGCACAAAATTAAAGTTGTGATTTTTAACATTTTAATTACATCAAAAGATTAATTATTCTGTTTATGTGACATGTTTGTAATCATTCTTTTTATTTAAGGCAAATTTACATTAAAAAGCTATTTCCTTATCCTCTGGGGGGCATGGTCCAACACATGAAATGTCACGTTCCACTTGTGTTGGCCTGAACCCACGACCCAAGTCAACAAAACAACATCATCATATTGATATGTATAATCCAGCCATTTTATTCATCATTATCAGCTTTAAACTATTTTATAATTACATCTTTTCTCATAAGGAAAGGAAACAGTACAATCCTAGCCATTCTGAATGGCTGCTACCAGCTGAAAGCCAGGCAGCTGGCAGCCCAATCCCAACCAGTTCCCAGCCAGCCCCCAGTCGTCCTCATTCTCCTGTTTATGTGCCATTTATTCAGTTTCAGGGTGCCACCATTACATGGAGCATCACAAAAACACATTCACAGAATCAACAGTATCTTTGTTTAGGCCATGCTTTACACAATATTCATTGTGTAATTCATATTTATTCATAATTACTGCATAAGTTATAATTATAAGAAGCTCTATAGGTTTTTGAAGGTAGTAGCAAAGGTAGTAGCAATGTATTTTGCTACTTAAGGTTGCTGCTTACTTGTCTAGATCCTCTTGAACTGCAGCTGCTCAACATATATAAGAACGGGAAGACTGTGGCTAAATTCAGCTGTCCAACCATAATAAGCAATTAGCACACACGGTTTATTTTTTACTGCCTTTCTTCCTTTCTATTTTAGCAAAGCTTAGTAATACTCAAGTTGATGTATAGCTAGAAAGTTTATTTAACAACAGAGTAATCTTTTTCAACAACTCTTGCCATTCTCCTCCCACTCCCTTAAGCTAATTTCATGTCAAGGTATGAAATTAATTCGACCTCATTAGTCTCAACATAATATATGATGGTGAAAATTAAATAGTCAAGTCTCTCACAGTGTCGCACCTCAACAAAGTATGTCGCACCATAGGAAAGAAAGTTGAGTGAGTGAGTGATGGGTGGCGGAGCCAGGGGGAGGACTAAACAGAGCAGCGAACGAGGAAAAATGGAAGAGTAGATGGAGACTGCCTGATTGGAAAATGGATCGGTGACAAAACGCCACAGCTTGGAGCTAAGATTAGGATTCCATCTGTCTTGAATGAAAAATTCAAATATACGCTGGTGAGAGGAGGCATATTACTAAAAGGATGGATGTGGAGAATATGTAAAACAATGACAGGCTCTTTACATCCAGAAGGGTCAGAGCTCACCCAGACTGTTATTTAGCTTGGAGTTGGAGAGCTTGTGTGATCCTGGGGCATATGTGCTGTTGCATTTGTGAAGAGACTGATAGGAGGAAATTAATATGTTTGAAGCAGCGTTTCGATAAACAGAACGAAACAGTCAACAATTGATTATACATAGATCACTCAGAGTGAGTCCTGTACTTTGTATCTGGCAATTACCGGGAGTTCAGACCAAAAACAGACGTGTTTTAAAAAATGCAAGTGGCATATTGTTTCAAATGCTGGTGAGACAATTAAATATGATCCAGGAGAAACAAAAGGAAAGGAAGAATTACTATTCTATAAGGCCTACTGGCGTAATTCATAAGGCTTCTGATGCCATGACACGTGTACATCAGGAAGAATTTTATACCTCCGCAAAAATTTATCGTGCTCATTTTACCTCTGAGGCAGAAGGTAATTTCAAGTTTTTAAATGAATAGGCCTGCAGCCCAGTCACCTGATAACAATATGAATAAATACATGAATAATCGGTAATGAAACCTAAACTGCCAGCTTGATCCGACTGCTCAGTTAAATGTACATTGAAACATTACAAATTTGCTTTCATTTAGATTTTTCAGTTAAAATGCATCTTCATCTTACATGAGAAAGTTTCAGCTCCAGCTCTTGAAGCCATTTTGTAGCAATAGAGGAAGTCAGCTTACACTGTCAATACTCCAATGACTTAATTTAAATTATGTTAGTGATTGAATTAACACAGATCTTTATTATGGTTAGCTGTGTTTTTCAATGAGTTTTTCAACATACTAAGGAATTCTGACAAATTAAAGGAAACTCCATACAAGACATGTATTAGAGACATTAAGTGTCACTGTGGAAGATATCACCACCACCATCTGAGAAGTTGTTCAGCAGCTGACATCTGACCTCAGTGTGGAGTATGACAAGAAATACTGCTATAAGTGAAAAGGAGGGGAGAGAAGGACTGGGTGGGGATGCGTGAGTCTTTCTGTTAATTACAGTCAATACATAAATCTCAGAAATTATTCAAATTCGTGCTGTCAATAACTCATCGAGCAGAAAGGTGGACTGTGAAAATAGTGATTTGCATGCTTTAAAGTGATTTAGGAGTGACCTTCAAAGAGAAGGCAAGGAGTAAAAAACAAATAAGGCAACCAAAATGTCAGGTCAGTTGTGGGAGATGGGATGTCATTAGGAAACGGACCATAGCAGATTCACCTTAATTCCAGAGAATGGGAATCTATCAAACCAGCAGTGAGCTTCATTACAAAGCAATCATTTAAGATGCATCCACACATTTCCAAAAAGATGACACTGTCTGAGTAAGAAACGTGTAGGTAAACCTGAGTCCTGTGTGTTCCAGAAGCTTCTACAGGCTGAACTAGAACCTGTTTCAGTTTCAATTATCTCTATCTATATTTGTATCAGTCAACATCACATGAGGAATTTGTAAACTTGTAGCATTTGCCCCTCGGTTTGGTTTCATTTCACATGATGCAAGAATATCCTCTGACCTTATTTTAAAATTTACATTAACTAATTTTACAATATATGTTAACCTATGTGTGTCGGTTGTCCTTTTTGTGATTGTTTTTACATTACACCACAGTTATCTGGCCAAATGTCTATGTCTGTGTTAGGTGCACAAATAAAATAAATCAAAATCTAGACATAATTCAATGTCCTCAAAACATGTGACTTGAATGCTGTAGTGTCCTTGCACTCAGTTGTGCAGGTTAAGTATGGCCTAAAGTGTGTTTGTCAGGGTGCAGAATGAATTCTCCAATTTTGCTGTGGATGCTCCAAATGTTGACGCATGATCATATCCTATAATTAGTAAAACATTTAGCCTGTGCTTGAGGGGGCACAGTAACTCATTAACCTCCTATAATGCTAAAGCCTGTTCTATATACTATATATTATAGTACTATTTCTATACTAAGTTCTATACTTACTATACTACAAGAACATTAGACAAGGCTCCTATAAATTGTTCTTCAAATTGTCCCCTGAAAATGCCAAATTTTTCAGGAAGACAAGGGGATATTTGGGCCATGTAGTCTCAGAAAAGAAACTAACCCTGACAAAATTGCTGCTCTCACCACCTGGCCAACACTCAATAACATATCTAAACTAAAATCATTCCTAGAATTCACTGGCTACTATCCAAGGTTTGTCAGAGATCACGCGGTCTTTGAATGATTTGACATCCAGTTGTACCGCTATATGAAAAACCAATCATCAGTCCCTGTCAGACAGTGACCTGAAAGGCCCATTAAATGAAAAGTGGACACCCTCATGTGAGCAAGCCTTCAAAGCCCTCATAGAGAAATTTGCATCTAATTCTAGAAAGATAGAGAAATTGTACACACAGATTCCACCTCAAATGGCCTGTGTGCACATTTTACCAGGAAGAAAAATGAAAAATGACTGTGACTACATATGCCATTCATGGGCTGTAAAACAGTTTTCTGTCTATATGGAGCTGACTGAAAATAATCCACTCATACTTTGCCATGTACCAAACATTTGTATATATTTGAATATATAGACATTTGAATATATGGGTCATCACTAATCGTGTGTTTGTCCACAAAACTATGCCTGCTTTCAGCCAGATGAGTGTTAATGTATCATCATACATCATCGTGACAAACAGCCTCTTCTGTTGGCCACCATGATAAACTCTCTGCATAACCACAACTGTTTAAAGGCCATAACAGGTAAACAGTTCCCAATCCATAGGTAATAAAGCTGAAAGCTTGAACCACATGCCGAATAACATGTGCACTGCAATCCAGTCAGCTGCACATCCAATATGGCTCATTTTTTTAATGATAGCAGTGTTGATGTAGAGACTTATCTGGAGAAATGAATCTGGACTTTTAAGGGGTTCACTAAAATTGGTGCACTTCAGTCCAGTAGATTGAAAAGTTCCAACTTGTTGTGCTTGTTTTCTTGAAAATGAGCTTTTGGTAGAAGTAATTAGACCGGTCTGCAGTGATAGATCACACATAGTTGAATTATGTCAAGGTGAACAATTATCATTTTAAGATGAATAAATTAGAAGAATGTAATTAACAGCACATATTGAGTAATGCCAGCCCAAACTATGGTATTTCAGAGATTTAATCATGGCTTGGGGGGTTTGAGAGACCATCACCTGCATTGGTTGTGACAACTGTTGGCAGATAGGAAGGAGGGTGGAGCCAGTGGCAGGCACAGTAACAACAGAAGTTTCAGTGTCAATCTGCAGCCTCCTAAAATAGCCCAGACAGCAATCACTCACGTTTGTCCTGACCAAGGTGAGATAAAGCCGCACCAGAGCCAGTACCAGGGAGAGTGTACGACAGAAAGGGGAACTTCCATTACAACTTGTATCACCTGTGAGATAGAAGATTCAGATAAGAGAGCTACATTTTCTTTTGTAATTGTTTTGGTTCCCTTGTACTTTCATGCTGGAGATTGAACATTTCTTATGCCAACATATTTGGTGTTTTCTTCATAGCCTTTCGACTGAACAACTTTTCTACTGAGCAGCTCAGTCTTGATATTTGCACCTTTAATGTTTCATACCCAAAAGTCTTTTTTTTTTAAACAACAAAAAGAAGATGACAACAAATAAACAATTTTAGTTCTTCTCATTAATGTCTCTTTAAAGGTTTACTCTATCTCTGATGGGATTCCTTTATGCGTGCTCCTCAGAGGATGCTGATATCAGTGTCATAAAACAAACAAGCTGATGCTTAATTTGATCAAACTTTTTATGGACTGTCTAATTAAGGTAGCTTTTCAAAACTATTTTGGTACAAATGAAGAAATCTGTGTCATTCAGTTGCTCTGTTTTTTTTTCCTTTCAATAATGCAATATTTAGCAAATGTCTAGCAAATAAGAAGAGGGAAATTTGTTCAAACAAACATCTCTTGATTGCCTATTTTACTTCATACTGTATTTTCTGAAGCAAACCGAGGCACGGAGTTGTAAGTGCCTAGTGTTAACAATACACTAAATGAAGTCTGATTCTTTTCATGGAGTTTACTGGAATATTCACATATGATAAAAAAAACTGCTAACTAAAAGCTTAGCTTCCAGAGTCTCCAGACCACAAAGCCTTTGAAAAATTTAAGCATTGGAACCGCAGATATGCTCTGGAACCCCGAACACATCAAGATATTTCGTAGGTGAGGAGAAGTCAGACAGCCCAGGAGGTTACTTGGACTTGCTAGCCCTCTAGTATCAGTCATCTTCAGTGTATCATGGCAATTCCTCCACACTCTCTACACAAGTGCCCCCACCCCTCACTAAAATTCAGTTTCTCTCCATGTGAGAGTGCTGATCACTCAGATTAGCTAAATCTGGTACAATGCTTAATTTTTTTATATGAATTAATGTTTCTGTACATGGTTCCTGATAAACTTTTTAATAATCCATCCATTGTCCTAACCATTTGTACTCTCAAGGGTCGCAGGAGTTGTTTATTGTAAAAGGTGAAAGGGATTGGGACAGGCGGGTGAGCACCATAACCAGAGACCAGGATGCTGGACAGGTGACTTACCATGGGAACCAGGAACTGGGAAACTGGGCAGGTGAGTGATAACTGGAAGCAGAGACTGGGAAACTGTGCAGGTGGGTGATTGTAGAAACAAGAAGCAAGGCAGGTGAGGGAAGGCAGGAACCAGGAGTGAGACAGGTGAGAGAGTCTTAGGGGAGCCGGGAACAAGGCAGGAAGACGATTTGTTGAAAACAGGAACGCAGATTAGGTAACAAATGTATTGACCGGTAGATTAGTTCAAACATACTGGCAAGGAAGTTAAAGATTCAAAGTGCTTATATGACAGAGGAAACAGGTGTACTCGATCAGTGTGATTCACAGGGGACTGAGCAGACATGAGGAGAAAACAGGAAGATAACCATATAAGGAATAATCAAGCCAGGGAAAGAGAGAAGGGAACGGGTAAAAAACTATGAGGTTGATGGGATGTGGAAAGTAGATCAGGAGAGAGATTAATGTAGTGTGTGTGTGTGTGTGTGTGTGTGTGTGTGTCAGGAAGACAGAGCAGGGGTGTGATCAAGCAAGTTGAGTGAGTGAGTGTATGTACTGTATGCGAGTGTGGCCGGGTCAAGAATGTATGTATATGTAAATGTGTGTGTGTCA
>OMLM01003735.1:55850-84697 GCA_900302695.1 Helostoma temminkii
GGAGAGTTGGCAGGGAAGCAAGCATCAGAGGAAACTAGCTGAATACTGTGATGTATTGTGATGTGTAACTCTTAAAGTAGTAGAAGAGAGTGATGGTGGATGGAGGAATGTAGAAGAGAGCATTAGCTTTGGTGTGTTGGTTATAGTTAGAGTCTGTGTGAGTGTGTGTGTGTGTGTGTGTGTGTCAGGAAGACAGAGCAGGGGTGTGATCAAGCAAGTTGAGTGAGTGAGTGTATGTACTGTATGCGAGTGTGGCCGGGTCAAGAATGTATGTATATGTAAATGTGTGTGTGTCAGGATTAAAACTGAGGGGAGTGGTCAGGTGGAGCAGAGAAGGTAACGAACAGATAGAAAACTGAAATTAGAGGGTGACAGGACAGGGATCGTGGGAGCGCTGGTTGATAGTACATCATAGGGCTGAAACATTTTAATAATAACAATAATAATATTAATAATAATAATCATAATAACCCAGACAAATTAAATAGAACAGCTGAGAGAGAAGTCCTGACCCATTTTAACTTAATTGCTTAGATAATGTGTAGAATATTACAATCTCAGTACCTCTTACATCACTAATTATTTTTATCACTTGAATAAGGACAGAGGAGAAAACTAAAAAAGCTTGAGATGTTTGAAGGGGTACTCTGTCTTTGGTGAAAATGCTATATACAATACAAAGAATGTGGAAACAAGACAAGAAATGAGAAAAAGGGCCTGAAAGTATCTCAACAGTCCCCCCAGGCCCAATGGAGCACTCCCCACCGCCCATGATCATAAATCCAGAACTGGGCTCTGCAGTATATAGTAGCTCTGTGCCTACAGGTCCACATGATTCCTCTCCCTCCTCCTCTCTTTCCATTTTCTTTTTTACCTACACTCTACCTGCTGGAGGAAGCAAAATACGTCCTACATATCAGCAAGGGAGAAGGGAGGGGATCCACTAGGAGGCCAAGTCACTGCCAACTCAAAGGATGTTGATCACTTGTGTCTTATCGCAGGCAGAGCCAGGCCACCCCTTGTGAATTAAAGAAGAAATTGTATCTTGGTCCCTCATTTTTCACTGCCCAGAGATGTTGGTTGCTCCCTTTCTTCCGGCTTCTGTGCCAGAGAGATAATCCAGGTCTATTCCTAGCAGCAGAATCCATCTTTATTGGGGTGCTGAACCACTAGTCCTTGGCTCCTCTGAGGTCACTGGTGCCCAGACTAAACTGCTAAAGTGCTCCCAGACAGAACTCCTGCTTTCTAGGTTAATTCTGTTTTTATTTCCACATTGATTTACAGTCATGTGTGAATGTTAGTGCCCGATAAGACATAATAAAAATCATCTGATCAGGTAGATACGACGTCTGATGAACAATCGTGCTATTGTTTATTTAACAAAAAATGAAGCCAAAAGCCAATTTTTCACAAGGGGTAAGCATTCAAGACAGTTGCCAGTCTTCCTAGAAGTGGATGTCCCTGCACAATCCCTCCAAGGTCAGAAATACAAAAGCACTTGAGAGTTACATGTCAGACCGTACAGGTCTCACTGAGCATGACAAATGTTAAAGTCCAAGACAGCATCATTTGAAAAAGAACAACTACAGTTTGTTTGAAAGGTTAGCCAGGAGAAAGCTTCGTAGATCTAAAGAGAACACAAAACCATGATGACAAAATTACGTACAAACTATGTACAAAGGAGACTAAAGTGACTTTAGTTGGTGCTAATCCCCAACACCATGTTTGGTGAAAACCAAACACAGCATTTACCAGAAGTGCCTCAAATCACTTTATATCACTGAGTCAAGCACAATGATAGAGAGGTGATGATTTGGGCTTGACTTGCAACCACAGGACCTGGGCAGCTTGCAGTCATTGAGTTGAACTCCTCTCTATACCAGAGTATTCCAGAGGCAAATGTAAGGTCGTCCATGAACGCTAAAGCTTGTTGGGAACTGGGTCATGCAATAGGACAAGCACATCACTAAATCTACATCAGAATGGCTGAAAAAAACAGGCCCTTAAGAGAGAGGTGTTTAATGACCACCTAAAATCATCTAAACGAAACAATGCTGTAAAGATGAATGGGCTAAAATGCCTCCACAATAATGTGAGTCATAAGGGAACTTGTTACTTCAGGTTATTGCTGCTAAAGGTGGATGTACAAGCTACTGAATCATGGGGGGCTTTTTTGTTTGCCTGCAGTTTTATTTTTTGGCTTAATTTTTGTAATTTTTTATACACAAAAAACAGACTTATAAGAGAGGACAGTAATTTTCACACATGACTGTGTGCCAAAGGTTGAACAAGGACAACAGTGCTGCATATTTTATTTAAAGACCTTATATAATAGGGATGGTGAGGGCATATTTTCTGGCATTTATGCCTCTCTAGTTTTTGCCAAAGAAATTTCATACCTACACACAAAGCCACTTTGGTAATTACTATACTGTAGAAGTCACTTTAGAAGACTACAATCTAATTTTATACTCAGTAAAACGCTTCTTCATTCCAAATGCAGTTCTCCTATTTCCTAAAATGTTATGGGTGTTTTAATCTAAAATTACTCTGACATTGAAATGCTTTTTTGCTATCTGCCATCTGGGGAGGCTTTAACCATTGCTCATTTGTGATGTGAGCACTCCCTACATTATATTTCTGACTCTATGCATTCAAAACATGGAGTAAGTTCTTGTGTATGATTACTTGTTGATACAAGTTCTAAGAGACGCATGATTGAACAGGACCCATGGCCAAACTCCCAAGGGCTGAGGGCCCAAGAGGTCAAGGAGCCCCTCAAATAGACCCTTGGAGTAAAATGTTTCTTGTTGGAAACTCTATCAGACAAAAAGACACAAAACAACTAATGTAGATGCAAAACTGCTGCAAAGAGACAAAAAAGATTACACACATAAAGACCTCCATATACAAAAAACATGCACAAAAAGACCAAAATGCAGAAGATACACAAGGTTATTAAAATAAAAGCAAAACAACCACAGTCTCCTTCAATATGTAGGTCTTGCTTTTATGTGCAACCTAGTCTCCTAGAAACGATGTTTCTATACAATTAAAATGCAATCTCAATATGTTTTTGTAAAAAAATGGAATTAGAATCAGACGTTACATTTTCTGGCAACATGATGATGAATTAACCACAATTAACATGAATGACAAGTCACATATATGTTGATACTTAACGTGTTGATTAATTGTATACAGGCAACATATTTTTGTCTGCCAAAATATCTGATTTGACAACATCCTATTTTCTCTTCCACAAAAATATCCAATGATGCAGTTCAACATGCATATAGGCTATGTGATTGCAACTATATTAATGTTTTCTGTGGTTGGGTTCAGGTGCCATCACTGGGTTTGGGTCATGTAAACATTGGTGGCTGGGTTAATAGCAAAAAATCTAACAGTTGTTTCACACACGACATTTGCATTAAAAATGCACAAATGACTCTGTCTCTGACCCTAACCAAAGTACTTTTCATGCCTAAAGCTAACCTCACACAGGACTCTGGTCTCCATCTCAGACCAGCGGTTTGTCAGTCCGCCATCCACAGCAACCACCTCCTTGAGCTTCCTGTTAATAAATGCTACACTTTATTCTTTCACAATATACTTTGCCTGACAACATAATGATTACATCCGCTACAAAAACACAATCATGGTTATAGTTTAGTTGCATAGGAACTTAATTTTTAGGAGACAAGGTTGTTATGTGGAATGGATGGGGAGCCTTTTACAAACAGCGATGTCCCCTGTTAAACTCTTAAGTTCTGTCATTCTATAACAATGTCGACTTAAGAGCTTTGTCATTTCAAGATAAACATGTAATTTTGCTAAAATGACTAAAACAGTTTTCTGAAAAATAGCCACAACTGTGTAGTAGTTTCTTCCTTACACATAAAGTGAGGATTTTGCTCATAAATATTATAGCTATATTTTTACACTTTTATACTTTGCTCTTTCTTTATTATTGCGTTAGAAATATGAAGTTTTGTCCTAAATGTTGTATGTCTTTATATGGGTAATAATTCTGGAACTGTATATTTTCTGAACTGAATTAGTGATTTCTACTTGTCACTTCTTTTCATGTGAGGTTAAAATCTGATAATCTTACTGTGGTAGGTGTTTGTTAGACTAGAATGAAGGTTTTTCTACTTCACACAGTCCGATAAACAGTTTCATTAGATTGAGAGAAAAAAAATTCCTTGACTTTCTCTAAAATTACCATATCTCTTTTGGGAACACCTGGCCTGCAAGCTACCTCAGCAGTGATCGGAGCTGCCCTGTGCTCATTATGAATATGCTAGTTTTCTTCCTTATACCTAGAGAACGTACCTTGGCAGGTACCTGCTGCGTGATTGTAAAAGAACAGATTTTTTTCACTCAGCATGGATCTCTACCTTGTTACAACCCATGCTGGCTCAGCCCTTCAGTCATTTCATCAGTTATATATATTTATAGAGTATATATGGGGACAATTATGAGACCACGTGTTGTTTCTCCTCACATTTCTTGTTTTTCATTCTTAACATACTGTATATACTTTTCCTTTTTCTTTCATGTGCAGCTGACCTGTTGCTTCCAGTTACACAACAGTGAAACACCAACTGGGCAAGGCTTTTTTATTAATCTGCTGTTGCTCTGGTGCACAAACATCTGTGAATGATATATAGCAAACCGCCAGATTGGCTGGATATTGCTGTATGACTAGCTAAGCCTCGTCCTTGCCTCCTCTGACAGCAAATAAAAAAGTCAGACATCCTAGAATCCTGGATATCAGCACCTATGAAGCAGATGAAAACTGCCAGGATTGTGTGGGCGAGGGGAAAGAAGTAAATAAATAGCTAGAAAAAGATATTTTCTTCTAAGATTTTCTGCGTCTCAGAGAGGCGACACACTTTCTTTGTAAGGGGAATATTGGTGTGACTTGACAGGAGTTTAAAAGATTTATGAAACACACAGCAAGTGGTTGTGTGTTCCTGTATGTGTACACTCCTGTAGAGGGTAAAGAAATCTCTCTCTCCAATAACTCTATCTTCAAACTATGATGCAAGTCTGGAAACACACAACTGTAGATGCTCACAATGTGAAGCAGGTACACAATGTGAAGCAGATCACTCCAAACTTGTGTCTGCATGTGTTTTGCCACTTTCTATGCTTGGCTTCAGATGAATGCTTCCAGGCCACTAATTGGACAGCAGACCGTGCATGCTGAATGGCATATGTTTCTGCCTCTAATGACCCTCCCGTAGTAGCTCAGTGACAGTACCAGGGAGAAGAGGCGCCACTATCTGACCTGTAAATATGCCAAAATCCCGCCTCTTTGCAGGTCTTTGATCCAGCATTTTGTAGACCAAATGGTGCCACAGCTATGCAGAACTGCACGTAGAGTGTCATATGGAAATGTAATAGGTTTCCGAGCAGTTCTGAGTCCTATAACAAAAGAGACTCGTTAACCAGGTATAATAAATGGCACTTGACAAAAAATGATTTCCAGCATGCATCTCCACTCAAGAATTTGGCTCTAAATTAAGAAGACCTTCATTGTAAGAGTTGGATTTCAGCAATTGGCACCTCCTGCTGGGATTTAAATTTTAAGTGTTGATGCATTACTGAAGGTCATGAGAGCACCCACAGTGAACAGTCCGAATTAATAAGACACCAAAATGGGGAGAGAATAAATCTACAGGATCTGAAGGGTTTCCATCTTTCAGCTTTCAGGCAGGCTCAAGGATAAGGACGGACAGTTCTTTAATTGGTCCTCCAGATTTTTTGAAGATTTCTCCGTTAGAGCAGGCGAAGACACTTCTTAAGATTAGCTCAGCCTAAAAGACAGTGAATGACTGGAGGGATGATTATAAGGGGTGCTGACAAAGAGAGGACTTTTTAAAGATATCATGAGTAAGTGTAATTCTTCTTTCAGATTTTCTGCAGACCACAAACTTCATTGTAACTCTGTAATAGGCCGAGCTTTAATAGGCTAAGTGCTTAACTTTGGACAATAAACACAAGCTGCAACTTTTAGACAGTGCAGCCATAAAGCACCAAGTAAAACTAAACACAAATACAAGTCACGCTATAAGAAAAACACAGCAGCATACATATACTGCACCATCCCATCTGACGTATCAGCAAGCAAAACAGCATGTTCCAACAAACTGCTCATGCATCATATGTAATCTTGAACAAGGACATATCTTGCTGTCAGTCAGTTGCTGCGATGGTGGAGTCGTGTTGGTGATTTGCTCTGGGGTTTTTCCCCACTGACAGAACTGTGTTGTTTCCCAGAATCAGAAGTCCCAGACACAGATAACACAAGCTGATGTGGCGAGGGAGAGGAGAACCTGATGGGAAGGAGAAACAGGCAGCAGTCAGACTCACTGTGGTAAAGAATCCCTGATGGATTTGTTTCAATTTAAATACTACATGTACAAATTACATTCATGTACAACAATGTGTTACTTTAACAGGACTAATGAAAAGGCTTCCTATTGTATTTAAAATTACCATATAGCTGCTTTCATGTTTGGTTTTATATTCATTTCTACCTATGCTACAGGCAGCAGAAAAATGCAGATACTTATATCGTTGGTTACATGTATATCTTCATGCATTGTCAGACTGACTGGTACAGGAAGTTATTAGTTGCAATAGAAGGTGAAAGATATAAATACAGTAGTGACAGACTAGCTCCACTTTCAGGCCTTTGAACCAAAACCGCTGTTTTTGTTAGTGTGCATAAATTGTGATCCAATAATTTTCATATTCATCTATTATCACATATTGAAAATGTTGTCCAATGCAGTAAATTTGGAAGAAATATGTAGAGTAATACAAGCTTAGAAATACTATTTAAAGTCTGCCTTCACTGCAACAAAGGTCTTTTAGGGTTTTCTGAAAATTCCAGTTCCTTTGGGCACTTTGCTGAATAAATTTTGGGGCCTGTGGCAACAAGTCACTGTTTTAAAAAGTCAGCACATTTCATAAGATGCTTTATGGTGAGATATTGGGTGGACTTAACTTATTCTATAAAATATATCCGCATCAACTATCCTTTACACATGAACACAGATTCATATTTTCATTAGGATGAACTGTTATAACTTAATTCACAGATGGTATATAGTGGCATCATCTTGGCTTTGTCTTGTCCTTTTGTTTACATCTAGCTACATTAACATAAGTTTTTGTGTTAAGTGCTATTACACAAATGTTAGCATGCTTAACAAAGATGGTGAACAACACCAGCATGTTAGCATGGCAAGACTAGCATTTTGCTCAAAGCATGACATTGTTCCAAAGCTGCTAGTGTGCTACATCTTTAGTGTATGTGTCTGGTGGAGCAAGATTTAAGGGCCTCACTTAGCATTTACACTGTTGTCACTGCAGTTTTCTTCACTGTGCAATCTGCCGTGCTATCAGTAACATCCTCATTGGATGACTCCATGTCTTTCCTCACACGCTGTGCAAATAAGCAATAGTTTTCTTCATTTTCCGCTTCTAAGAACTGAACTTTGCGAAGAAGAGACTTCCTTTTCAGCCAGGGAGCATTAGGCCCTTGCTTGCCCTCATGTGTGACCTTTTAAAACTCTCCAGACATACACAAACTATTAACAATGGCGCAGATGATGCGTCTGTAATGTACATGTAATTCGGTCTAAGGATGCTCCTAGCCTAAAAGTGACTGCTCTACAATACAACAATACTCTATAGTCTACATGCTCAGAGGATACAATACCACAATCTACACTACAAATCCTGCCATATAGACAGTTACACATTTCCCTAAATGTATCCTGTGATTGACAGATACCACGTGGCCAATAGTCAGTTTGTCATTGTATCATTTGATTAACACTTTACCTGGTCTGTGAAGTGCTGCTGTGCTTACTAGCAGTGAACTATCACAAAAGCCCTTTTGACAGTTTTCTTCTGTACCTTTTCTTCTTCCTATCATCACCTCACCACCCACTCTTTGCTCTTTACCTTTATTTATTTATTTATTTTTATGACTTTAATTTCAAAGCTGCCTCACATTGCAAGCATCAAAAAATAGCCTGCACATTCATCATCTTTCAATTTAGAGCCTTATATTCACCCTCCAAGATGCACTAATACCCCAACAGGGAGACAGATATTTGCATTTTGATTAGCGGGGGCCAACGTCTCGCATCTCTCTCGTCTCCAATTCCAACACAGACGACAGTGTAGTTGCAACTCCACAGATTGAAACTATACAATTAAATAATGAATCAAATGAGAGGGGTGTTGTCGAGGGGCTCTGTAGACCTCTTTGAATGTCATGTCTGATGATTGCTTTAGAGTAGTGTTTCTCTGTCGCTTGATGTCAACAGAGACTAGAAATCTTATGCTCTTGCTTTTCGGGTTCACCCTGATCTTTTTCTTAAGATTTAGAAGACATCTTCGATTGTTCAGTTGTTAAAACATAGAAGTGAGAGCAGCTTTCTGAACTGTCTTGTGTCAGTCAGAGAAAGCATGATATAGAGAAAAACAGCTAATTCCTAACCAAACCTTGTGGGAGTAGTTTAATGCTTGTATTAATAAGAGCTCTCCTTTGATGTTCCATCTCCTACAAGGGCTTGGATGGGGAGAAAGGAAAACAGCAAATGAATTAAAACAAAAGTTTTCATATGATGCCTTGCCATAATTCAGTGTGCCAGTGGAACAGTGCTCTGTCTCCAAATGTTTGTGTTGCATTAATTTCACAGGGAGTAGAAAGGAGGAGAGAGGGGGAAAAACATCTCCTTCCAGTCAAATCTCCTTGACAAATCGAGTTGTTTGTGTATGCATAAACAAGCTTTATTTATTTGCCCAAGTTGAGGGAAGTAATGAGAACCCCATTAAATGAATAAAAGGATGACCCATCCTCTGCAAGGTCACTTGGAAATTTCAAAAACAGACAGATGTCAATCAAAACTCCCATGCAGACTTCCTCTAATCAAGGCAAGTGCAGTTATGTATCAATAGAGTGAAGTAATGCATTACCATATGTTTGCATAACCTTGGGGCTTAGTAACCTTGAAAAAGACAGCTGTTTCCCAGCTTGGGTGTTCAGTCATTGTGAGATACAATTTCAGTTTAAGTAACAGGACGTCTAAGTGGAGAATGAATTTCACGGATTTTCTTTCAGTATTCTCACTTTCCTTCTGCTTACCTTAACTAAACTTATCTAATTTATCTAAGTATATTCATTTTTAATTTATGACCAAAACAGAGTTTTGGATGAACTGGGTACTAGCTCTTGCTGTCTGTGCCTTCCCTCCTCTGTCTCTTGTCCCTGAAGGCCTTTCCGGTTCCAGTTGCTGTTTGTCTTGGGGCATTGTTTTATTACCTTCAAAACTCTACTGGGAAAATCTTAAGACAGCGGTTGCCTAGCAACAAGGACCTGACGGTTCCGCCACAGGAGTGGAGTGAACAGCGGCCTGGAGCGAAAGCAAGGCAGGGAGTAGAGGGGTGGAGGCAGCGGGGGAGGGAGGGGAAGAGGTAACACTCAGACTGGAACAGCAGCAATATCGTCACAGCTGGAGCAGTGGGTTAGGACCTAGTGAAGCAGCAATAGCATGCTCACCTGTCCCTTTTGAATTGCCAGCAGAGGCAGTGAGAGGTGATAAGGTGAATGTGAATCAGTTTATCTCAGGTTATTGTCTCTTTATCATAGGGCAAGTACATTAAAACAGCTGTGCTCCAGCTATGTTTACAGAAAACTAAGGCAGCAGCTGTCAGTTATTTTTATTATTATTCATTTAATTTCTTGCTGAGAGGTCGACATGTGGATTGATACCACTGTGACAAGAAAGAGTCTGTACCTGGAAGAGTCTGTACCTGGAAAGCTCAAAAATGAACACATTACTTCTCATTATTTCTGTGACAGACTGGCGATCTGGGATCGGCTGTAGCTCCCCCATGACCCTCAGCAAGATAATGGATGGATGAATCTCATTTGTTTAATCATGAGTTTCTGCTGGTTGCCCAGCCAACCAACCAACCACATATGGCCCCTGGTAAAACTATAAATGCCATTTTTGCATGGATTGAAGACATGATACCATACATTAATACGTGAACTTGAACCTTGATCTATGCCTTACCTACAGTGACAACATTATATATATATATATATGCAAGTTCTGTGTAGATTCAGAGCAGGAGTATAAATCAGGCTTTAGGGGTGTTGGTGGACAGATTTTTGTACCTTTCAACAAAGCTTGTTAGTTGCCGTCCACAAGTGGGGCCTGTGCTCACATCCCAACAGAATGTAGGCCGATTGTCATTTGCTAGAGATAACCAAGATTGGCAGATTCGCCATTGGTGCCCTGTGCTCTTCACAGATGAGACTAAGTTCACACTGAGCACATGTGACAGACGTGATCGAGTCTGGAGACGCCGTGGAGAACGTTCTGCTGCCTGCAACATCCTCCAACATGACCGGTTTGGCAGTGGGTCAGATCCTTAGACGAACTGTAAGGCCTGAATGCAATCGAGCACCTCTGGGACATCATGTCTCGTTCCATCCACTGACGCCATGTCACACCACAGACTGTCCAGGAGTTGACTGATGCCCTGATTCAGGTCTGGGAGGAGATCCTTCAGGAGAACATCCGTTGTCTCATCAGGAGCATGACCAGACACATACACACACGTGGATGTGTTGTTTAAGTGTTCCCTTTATTTTTTTGAGCAGTGTATATATAACTACTATTTTGATATTCAATTCCTTTGATTTTTCATGAATCTTTTACTTAATGCACAGATATGAAATTGATATTTCTATTATCTAACTTCCGACAAAGGGCTTATACTATAAAGAAAATATTGAATTGCTCCTTCATATAATGAATACTGAAATTGCAACAAAACAAGGTGACAGCCAAAAAGAACATTTTATAAATTACTATTATTAAAATTGAATAATAGAGTTCTGCTTTTTGAACAATCATTATTGAATTATTTGAACAATCTTATGTTAACACATAATATATATGTTTAATTTTTCAGTTTAATGTTCTGCTTTTCAAACCCTGTCTCCTAAAAAGTACGTTCCTATACAACTAATATGCAATCCTGATTACATTTTCCTGAGAAATGTAATTGCAACTGGATTACATTCTCTGTCAACATAATAACTATATGTTCACAATTAACGTAAATGAAAAGTCGCAAATACGCTGATCCTCAACATATCAATGAAATGTCTAAAAGCAAAAGATTTTTGTTCGTGAAATTATCCGATCTACAAAAACATCCAGTTTTCTCTTCCACTAAAAAATCCAAACACACAGATATATGACTCCAACTTTATTAATGTGTTTTATAGTTGGGTTCAGACACTCACAGCACTGGGTTAGGATCAGGGAAATATTGTGGGCTGGGTATTAGCGAAAAGTGTAACAGATCACTTCACACACAATGTCTGCATAAAAATGTGAACACAAACATAATCTGTCTCTAACCCTAACCAAAGTAATTTTCATGCGTAAACAGAATCTCACACAGGACTCATTGATTGTGTGTTATATGCCGGCCATCCACCTCCTTGCAAATCAATTGCTGTTAATTACTGTGACATTTCTTTCATTTATTCACAAAATACGTTGCCTGACAACATAATGATTACATTCTCTACAATAAAGTAATACCATTGCAATTAAGTTGCAGGAAAACGTAACAGGGATTGCAGTTTAATTGTATAGGAACGTAATTTTTACGAGACAGGGTTGGCTTTTCAAAGGTGTATTTATTAAACACTTATCTCTGACACTTAATAGAATCTGCATGTGTGCTACTCAAAGCACCCTTCTTCGGTCTTAATCCACTGCCGTCTAATCACCATTTTTGTTCAGGAAAGTTTGATAAGCACTGGCCTAGAGGCAAATATAAATCTGAGGGTACAAATTGAGGTCAAGATAGAGATAGACCTAACGTTTTATCTATGTTTGCATGCATAAAAACAAGCTATTCCTGCATTCACTTCAATGCATTGCCTTTAACCACTGACTCCTCTTGACACTTGCACTATTGGAAGTGAGGATGCACAAGCTTCAGTGGGGAATGTTATGCTGGCAACACACCAGATATTTAATCATAATTAGCCAAACAATTACTGGGCTAATTGTTATTGGTGAGATATTGGAGCACAGAGAGGAGAAATGTCAGGTTTATTGGCAAGGGAGCTTCATCCCCTGGTGTCTCTTGCTTCACTTTGGATTGTCTTCACCTCTACCGATTCTTGTAGCATCACAAACAGCACCAGCACAAACTCCGTGCTGAGGAGTCTCCCCCAAAGACACACAGCCGTATATCACTGCCACTTGGCTGAGCTTATTTATGACTGTTCTCTAAAGAGAAGAAGAAAAAGGAGTGAAAGGCCACTTAAAGGCCATTGTGAATAGCAAGGCCTTTTGAGTATCAGAATTGTGTTTTGCAAAGAGAGGTCAGGTTAAAAACTGTGAGAGTGATAAGTGCGGACATTTCAGAAGGGTCACACAGTGCTAGGTGAAGCGAGGCCTTTGCTTTGGCTATTGATAGCTTCACCAATACACTTCATGCAGGGTGGAAATCGATGTTATCTGGTGTCTGTGAACCTTGTTTGTGCTTTTATACACCTGGCTCCCATAGAGACCAAGCAGAGTTTATTCAGAAAAAGCAACCGAAACATTTTGTTTTTATTTGTTTCAGCTTTGTCACTTTGGAAGTTAAATAAAATAACATCTTTTGTGTAATTCCTATGGTGCATTTTTGGTGTTCCTAGAAACACAGATACTGTTTTTTTTGCTTTGTGCAAAGAAATTTAACAGTCTGCAGTTGACACAATGAATCAGTTGTGCTTTCTGTACAACAGAAGACTTGAAACAGAAACTCTCTATTGTTCTAGCATATTTGCATTGTTTTTTGTTCTCTCATAAATTCTGCTGAGCCTTTACAGTTTACAGCAGCTTTGATTCTGTCTCCATCTGCCATTCCCACAAAACCCATAATTGCTCATCTATTCATTTTGTTAGCAGTCGCTTTAAAAATCATCTGTGTGAAACGATTAGCTAAAGCGGAGAATCATAAGAGATTTAAAACATATGATTAATTCATTCTTGTTTTGTTGAATGGAAGATGACAAGGGCGTCAGATGACAGTTTATTAGATATATTTCTGTTCCTCTTTTCAAATTACAATCTCATTTTCATTAGCCATTGGTAAGGCTGTTATTAGTCTAAATGCTAAAGTTGCAAATCAATGCCAAAAACAGACTATTTGCATCTAAGATGAGAGTGATGCAAGTGGATGAGAGCGATGCAAGTGTGATTTAATCTTGATTATGAGTTAATACACCATATGCTTCATGCAATTAGCTGTCCGTGGATGACCCTTTTCTAATTTGTTAAGAGTTCAATGCAGCATAAAATCTGGGGCAGGTCATTCCCAAGTGTTTAATCTGTTCCTGGATAAGGGGAGAAAAATAGTGGTGCTAGCCGCAAAGGGTAATTACCTCTTTAGATCATGGATGAGAGGCCAATGGTAACACCTTCAACTCTCCTACACCTTTCTGCCATTGGGGCTCTTATAGTGAGCTATGCAAGAACAGAGCATAGTGATGGGAAAGGGAGAATAAAAATAAAAGAAGGGGTGTGCAAGGGGTGAAAGAACATGAGAGGAGAGAAAGAAGATTTGCAGTAGATGAGAAAACCTCAGAAGACCAAAGGAGCTGTGCAGCCTTTCAGGACCAACCGTGTGAAGTCTGTTCCAGTATCTATCACAACCCAAATGTTACAGTTTTGATCCTGGGTATCAGATGAATAGTATCTGTTTGCATCTCTACATCACGGCTGTGTGATTAGCGGTTAAATTTCACTACTAAATGTCTATTTTGCATTATTTGCTTCCATAAATCTGCACTGCCTTCGTTCATCTGAAATGAGATAGAAGGTCACTATAATTCTACTGCCACTTCCACCTGTTCAATTGATTCCAGCAATTACCCACAACAGTACACCACACTTAACTTTTGCCGACCCCACTGACGCCGCAAACGACTAAAATCACCACAGAACATGCAGAATCTACAGCTATCACACTCTCCAACCTGTCCTAAGTGTGTGACACCAGCAGCTGAGCTCCCTCCTCCTGCTCACACATACACCCTTAATCAAGGTTGGAAGATGCATTTGGTGAATTCAGAATTTCAAGTACCTCTCTACTCTGCCAGTGTCTCGACTTTTCCTGATTAAAATGATAGAGGGGCTGGAGAATGTTTGATCTCCAAATCAATTTACATTTAAGATTCAATTTTGCACCTGCAGGACTTTGATTTTGAAACTTTATGCCTTCCCCAGTCTTGCAAAGATGGAGATTAATCCACACCAGCTGTTGAAGGAAATATTGTTGATTTTTTTCCTTGACTCTCTCTCTCTTACTCCCAAATAAATTCAAACAGATGTACCACGCCATGTAATATTTGAAACATTTTTTTTAAACTACTAAGATCACGGCTTGTGAAATTTGTTTGGCTGAGATGAATATTAACATGGTGCGTTATGTTAAGACTATATCTGCTGTTTACAGCTAATATGCAGAGGCACACGCATTGATTAGAACATGAAAATTATCACACACACACATTCACAATGAACAAAGAGAAAAGTCCTTTGAAGCATGGAGGGAGTTTGTTATTTGGAAAAAAAAAAACCAAACCAGTGGGAGGAAAATCGATGTTGAAAGGTGAGGAGAGAGGAACTCTGGGTGCAAATAACAACAGAACCTCAACACTAAATCACAGCTTACAATCTTAATGTACACCTCCGGGGGGAAATATCTGTTTTAGAACATTCACAATGACTTATTGATCCAGGAATTGAATTACGCAAGCCCTTTTCCCTTTATTCTAGCCTATGACATTAAGACATGTTTGATGTTTGCATGCTTTTTAATTAAATCAGTTCTCTAGGGGAAGCGTGAAGAACTATGTTTGCTACAATGTCCATTTTTAATCAAGCCCCACTCCACTGCCTAATCTTTGAAAATTAATAAATGAACAATAAAGGCAGATAATGTTGATGTGGTTTCCACTTAGTCTTTCATTACTTTTTTTGGTTTGATTAGAATCGCTAAAGGGCAAAATGTGTCGTTTTTAAATACATTCTCTTTTTTTGCTAGTGAATGTAGGTTCTATTGATGGGAATCAGAGTAACGTGGCACACGGTTACAGGATGAGTTGTATATTTTAGTTAACCATAATGGGGTTAGGTCCCAAGTGTAATTAAACCTCTCTGTAAATCTGTGTAACCAAACACATGCTATCGTCTTCTGATTTGATTATCTTCCATTATCTGCTTCTTACCTAAGGAGATAATAACAACTTCCCTCAAAAAAACGTTCAATTCATTTTCCACAAGAGTAGAAGGTTTTCACACAGCTGTATTTTTAAACAGGAGAATATAAGATATTTACAGTGAATGAATACTAAACATTCATATTTAACACAGATTGGTTGTGCTAGGGACACATTTTACTACTTTTCTTTAAATTTATTTAAAACATATTTCCCATTAATTTCCTGCCATTAGATTAGAAAAAAAGATAGCAGCTTCCTTGAATTAAATATTCCTGCCAACTTAATTTAACAGTGACCTGATTTGCAGTTTCACTGTGAAATGTTAAATTTAAAGTATTTTTCTAAATATCATAGCAGCTGAAGCTTGTATTGGTGTATTAAATAAGCTATGTTTTCCACCCATTTATATACATGAGGGGGGTGGACTATTATATATAAGAGTCAGGCATTAACTGTATGTAGAGGCAATTCATTATTGGTTTTAGTCTTTGTCCTGGGATTTGTTGAAGAGACTGCTCTAACCAGTCTTATTCTTTAACACATATCACTAAAATCCACAATTTAAAGCTTCGTAGTGACATTAGATTAAAATTCAGGAAATTAACACAGTCACAACGATACATCATTGTGGAACCATGCACATATTGTCTATGCAAACAGTTTTCTTGTAGTATATTTACATTTTTACACTATTAAAATGTGGATATAAATAAACCACTAATATAAACCATCCCAATTTGTGGGCATGATATCTTTCTCATTCACAGCAGTCACGCTTCCAGTTTACCGTGACCTTTAAAAGGAAGGCGAAATCAGTCAGCCATGTGGGAACACTCTAAAATAGAATGACATCAAGACCAAAGTGTGCCAAATATGAAAACTGAAACTGACCTACCACGATGGCACAATTAGCATGAAAACTCATTTGAATACTGTAAGTAGTAGTTATTGTTCGACAGTGTAAACAAAATGCAGTAAAGGCTAATAAACCTAGTTAATTCAGTGCTGACCTGCCCTCTCTGTGCCAAACACAGATGTAAGTATTCTGGTAACTGCTAGTGTCACTAAAGTGTTAGAATATCATGAGACTATTAAGATTAATTCTTTGAGGATTATGCATACGTTAATTCATGCATCCAATAGTAGGTATAGTAGGTAAGATACTTCATTGGTGGACTACCCTTGCAAAAAAGTAGTATACTTTAAATTTTGTAAGTATACTTCTATGAACTTCTAGTATACTTGGTAGTATACTACTTTAATACTTCTTGTGACTAAGTTGGTCCACTTTTTAGTTTACCTGTGATAAGTACATAAAAAGTATACTGAAAGTATAACACTTGCTCATTTTTAGTTTAAAAGACGTATACTAATAGTATACTTAAATATAATTCTTCTTCGTAAGGGTAAGCATCTACCAGAGATTCCGTGGCTGTAGAAACTGTATGCTGCTCAAAAAAAGAAAAAAACCAGTAGTTTCTGTGTGTAGTGTGAAAAGGACAGAGGTGGGAATACCTGTTCCAAACAACTATTGGCCTTCTGTAAATCAATATGGGATAAAAGCAAATTGATGTGTTACTAAACTGTAGGAAGCAGGACTTTAGCCGTTCTTCAAAAGGGTAGCCACTGTCAAAACTGGCTGCCAACTAATAGCCAACAAGAAAGCACTCAACAGAGTTCAGACCTCCACCAAGCCCTAATAATCTCCCCAGTTAGCCATTACTTTTACAGACAAGAATTGCTCTGGGTAGATTGCAAACTGGGTATGGTGACCAAAGAGTGCAGTAAATATTGAGCGGTCATGACAAACAGGACCACATGGTCTCCAAATTCCTCTATTTTGAAGCATGAATGTGGACAGAAAATGTTGCGTCTTATGAGGATTGTTAGTTACACCGAGTCTGGAAAGGTGACACTAGCAGAGAGACTGTCATCAATAGTTTTTTTTTCCTACTTGTGGTATGCCAAACTGATCATTTGTTAGAAAACCACCATAATCAACATATTTCACAACAAAGGTTTTCAAGATATTTTAATCAAAAAGACTGGTGTTTCAGAGTGAGAAGCTGAGATTTGCTAGCATTGAAGACAGTGCAACTCTATTGCTATATACTGTTGTGTAGATGTTTGCAAGGCATGATCTGAACTTCTGCTTTTTATATGAGACTAGAAGGGTCTATATGTATGTGGCAAGAAACCAGTCTCTGACAGGGACAGTATTTCAAAATGGTTCACACTTGAAATTTTGAAGATCTTTGTTAGATTCTGAAGATCTTAATTCAATGCAGACCCAAATATGGGACAGTATCTATTATGAACTTCCTAATAATGTGGCAATATGTGAACCTTAAGATTACATGCTGGAACTAAGCTGCATTAGTCCAGAGTCTGTGTTGATCTGTAATGTTTCTGCACCTTTGATGAAATACCACTTCATCTCAACAATGCAATTTCGTTGTATGCAGCAATTTTTATATTTTCACTGAGGGCCCTCAAGTTTAATGATTGGGCATAAAATAAAAAATCTGATACTAATTGGTCACTTTGTTGTGTTTTACTTTGGATGTTTCTATAATGTTGTATCCAAGATATGTGATGTTATTGTTGCTATGTATTGAAGTCTTACGGAAATAGATTCTTTCAGATATAGTATCAGTGTACTTTACCTGTACAGGAATAAGGTTTAGAAAATATTAGTTAAAGTATACGTTTGGTCTTATTTTAAAGGCTGCACAGATAGGTTTTATACAGGTGCTATTCAGAGTATATAATAGCAGGTCATGTAGGGCACCCTTTTAACCACCAATTTCATTAAGTTCAGTCCAGTTTATTTACACAGCAGCAAATCACAGCAAAAATCATCTCAAACACAGTAAGGTCACAGAATTATATGGTAAACTCAACAAATCCCCCTAAGCAAACACTAGGCAATAGTGGAGAGGAAAAGCTTCCTTTAATGGAAGAAATCTTCAGCAGAACCAGGCTCAGGATGAGTGGCCATCTGCCTTAACTGGTTGGGGTGAGTGGAAGGCAGAGAGAGAAAAGAACAACTAGCAACAAAAGAACAACAAGCAACAGACAAAATATTGGGCAGGTTAGCATATATGGCACACAAAAAATAGCACACAGGAAGAATTAGAAGTAGCTGTCTTCTTCTGCATATTATTATTATATATTAATACAGCAGCAGGAACACAATAGAGTCAGACATAAACTTAAAAAAAATCCAGGCATCCTTGGGACTCTTTAAGCATATTAAGGGATCCCTTAAGTGCTCCATGAGTGTTTTTGCAGTAGTAGTCACTGGATGGTATCCAGTCCTTTGATCCAGCGGACAACTGGGACAATACAAAATCCCTCCTGACATTTTGGAATTGGGTTGACACAACATACCGAAAATAGCATCACTTAAACCAGGAGTTCTACAGACATCCCACAATTGTAAGAGTGAAATTATTGTGATCTGACTGAGCTTGTGAAAATACCTATACAAAGGCTGTTGGCTAAAGTTGTGTGGGTAATGGTTTGATAAGTGCTGGTGTGTTCAATCAAAACATTCAATCAAAAGGGTAGTGCTGCTGAGAACCTGATAGTGTCTAAAATGAAAATGGTTCATCCCAGAGAACATTTCACTGTGATTGTTGTGTTAAAGGAAAGCTCGGAGATGCATAAATCTTCATTATTTTCTATGAAATATAACTGTGGAATGTATTTGTTTATCCATTACAATTACGTCTTTAGCTTTAACATGCAGTACATTAGATGAATAGTTGATAGTTTGAAAAACTTTCTGCAGAGAGCTCTTGACACCAATCTCATGTTAGCTTTTGTTTTCTTAAATTCAAAAACATTGCTTTAGAAGTCTCAATTATACCCCTTTTAGGAGTTAAAAATAGCTTTCTAGAAGATGTCTGTAAATTTTCATGCTGAAAAAACATGCAGATCCGTGTTCCTGCCCTGGCCAAAATTTCTGTCTTAGAGTCTGTCTCTGAAACAAGTGGTTTTGATCTGCAGTCCCACCTCCTCTCCCATTTACTAACATATGTCTCATGTATGTAGTATTCAAACTCACTTGTTTCATTTATCAGTCAACACATACCAGCTTTTCCCTTTGGCTCCCAGAGAGCAGAGACACAGCTTAATACAGCCTTATAAATCCATAAAAATAGCTTTAAAAGTTTCATTGCCCACGTCTCTAGGCAACCCTAGATTGAACTAGCCAACAATTTCTCCTGCTTCCACAAACCGATTGTCAGTCAGATGAGCCCCCCCCCACACACACACTGATTTGTCCGCTTCTGTGAGGTCCCCCTTAACCCAGTAAAAAACAAGGCAAAACAGTTTAAGGTCACAGACAGTCAGAATCTGTCTATCTTTGAGATCTTTGAGCAGTCACAAACTGATTGTCACTCAGATGTGGACACACATCGATGTGGACACACACACACACATGCACACAAATTTGCCCCCACATGTGAGGACCCATCCATCCATCCATTTTTTTTTCATGGCCGTGCTGAAGCCTAGCCTGGAGCTGGAGCTCCGGCTATCATACGGGCAAGAGGTGGGGTACACCCTGGACAGGCCACCAGTCCATCACAGAACCACATATAGACAAAGACAACCATTCACACTCTCACTCACATCTATGGGCAACTTAGAGTCTCCAAATAACCTGACTGCATGTCTGTGGACTGTGGGAAGAAGCTGAACACGGGGAGAACATGCACCACCGTGCCACCCCAGGACCCATCCACTAAACATCAAGTAAATCCACAATTTCTCCAGATCCTGAGAGGGCAGGAGTAAGAACACAGCCCTCTGTGTTCATCAGTACATCCAACAGTTAGCACTGTCCACTTTTGGCAGACGCTGTGATGGATGGTGATTGACCAGAGCCAGAGGAGGGACTATGACACTCTTTACCTAATATTTGTTGGAGATGAGGAAAATCCAGACTGAACCGAAAATCCAGACTGAACCTTTCAGCCTTGTCATCACCAACAAGCCTGAAAGATCAATTGTGAACCAGAGCCAGAGTTAGTTGTTTCCTCCTGCTTTCAGGCTTTATGCTAAGCTATGCACCACTTGGCTACAGCTCTGTACTCAACTTAAAAACATTAGTGGGATCAATCTCACCAAACTGACAAGCATATTTTCCCAAATACCTTCATATCCCTATTACAGGAAAGATTATTAACTTACTAAATGTGTTGTTCAACTTTATTCCAACAAAGTATGTCATGTGACCCAAGGATAGGTTGACTCATCATCATCCCAAAGCCATGTTTTCCTCTCTTTCTGCTGACATTAGCAAAAAGTGGATTTCATTGGGGAGAGAAAAAGAGACTGTCAAGGATGAGAGGGAGTGTCAGTCTGCCAAGATCAATAGGTGAATCAAAACCAATGCTGATGTTTCACTCTTCACTTTCCCTCTTTTATGTATTCACCTTCTTCTTTCTCTATCAAGTCTTTCTACATCTGACGCTGCCAGAAAGCCAAAAATGCTGACAAACAGTTGTCTGGGCGATTCCAGCTTCTTTATTTGCACTGGATCCAAGAAAAAAATCTGCAACCTCTAAGAGCCCTACACCCCCGCTTAAACACTTTGTCTCTCCCACACTCTTGCAAAGCTTCGCTCCATGGGTGATCAAATCTTTAGTGTTGCTGACCCTGAGCTAAGGAAAACTCTGGCCCGGGACCTTGTTGCCATCAATTCCCTTACTTTACTTTAGTATAAGTCTCATTTCCAAACTTTCTATTTCCAACAAGGCTTTCTCATGTCCTCCTACACTGAGCTTACTGCTTTTATCATTGTTTGCTGCTCTTTTGTTTCTTTTCCTTTTTTTTGTGCATGTACCAAATTGTGATTCCTTTTATAAAAAGATTCTTAGTTTTGTTCAGTGGAAATACAAATGAAGAAACATTCAAGGACTTGTACACATTTCATGTGATTCACATGTTAACAATAGAGAATTTATTGTCACTTGTCTAAAAAATGATCCACACCTACTGTGCAACACAGTACAATGGCATAAATATAGACTGAGACCATTGTTGCCTCGTCCTTCGTTGTCACCACAGTTTAAAAAAATTAATACTCAGCTCTAAACCCAAGGTGCGTGTGGGAGACATTAACAATGCTGATATGATTTTCTTCAGGGAAACAACTATCATAAGCTATGTGCCAGAACCTCCCCCACTGGACTGTTCAAACTAATGCTGATGTTTTGACAAATGTGCAATAACAGTGAGTATGCTTTTCAAATTGAAATTGAATTTGTATAGAGATGAGTGGAACAGGGGTGTTGGCCCAGCACAAATAACTTAAGTCTGTCAGTTGCTCTTGGCAAGACTGAATTCATTTGAATCTATAAAAGCAAAGAGAAGAAAAGAGGCAGGAACCTGCAGTATGTCCACAACTCATGGGAACTTTCACTGTAGTTGAGGTGTGCTGTAGTACATTATTGTCAAAAGCATAATTTAGTAGTTTTTTGCTGTTATTTGTTTTTGTTTTTTTTACAACACTAGTCAAAATTAATCAAACTGACATACTGTAGACCTGCCAACATAACTATAGGATATTGACATTCTCTGGCTGCCAGGAAAGACATTTACTTTATATATTTATAAAGTTGTTCTTACAGCTCCATATACTGTTGTTTTTCCTCTTTTTGTGTTGGCACATTTTTTACCATACTGTCTTATCTCTAATGTCTGTTCCAATATTTCTCTTTCACCCTAAAGAGGAAATGAAATGCTTGGTTTGCTTTTAGCCTCAATGTAAATGCACTGTGACATAAATAAATGGTATGTGCAGTGTGTTTTATATATAATTGGTATATGGACATATGTAGTATTAGTATCTATTTGAGTAAAGTCCAGCTAGAGCAACCGTATGGTTGAAATAGAAAATGATAAAAACAATGAATGTGTGAAAAAAGCCACTCATATAAGTGAGACAGACTTAAAGTTCACCCTCCACTAATTGTAAATTTAACACAGAGGCACCTTCTCACACAGATGGTTTGTCACAAAGCTGTAGCATCATAATCCAATGAATGGATTATAGTGATTAAGTTCCAATTGTGGAGCTAAAAACAGACTGCATAGGATTTCTCTTGACAAAAGTGTGTAGTCCTATGAGGCACGTTAAAAAATCTGTGCCCCAGTTTTGGATTCTTATCAAATTTAGACAACGCTTGCCACATCAAGCTTTGAGAGCTCCGCTCCTCCCTTTCCAGACGATACGCCGTTGGATTTCATCTTTTAACCTTGTCACCAGTTCATACATGACCTGCACTGGCCTATTCTGTCAACATAAGCCTCGTCTGTCCCAGTCACAGATGTTTTCTTTTATAGATAGACCTCCAGGAGCTTTGGTTGAGATGAATCTGCCAGTATTTGACTGTGGATCAGGGATAACATAGCTGGTGCACGATGAAACAATACAATCTGGCTCCTGTCATGAAAAGTAACACTTTGTTCCGGGGTTATAGGAGTGCCAAAACTCCTAGCTGTGCCAACAACTTTGTCTCTGTCTTTGGGACACAGGGATCCATGTGTGCTATCTGTCAGTTAGACGGTGCCCTGGGCATTCTGCGCGATCTGGGATACTCACTCTGTCAGAAGAATGTACCAAATAGTCTTCATGAATGATACTTCGTTCAATATTACCATGTTATTCATCAGATGTGGTTCAATTCACACGGCTTGTGGAATATGTTCAGTGAAACGCATGACTTGATCTTATGGTCAAAGGTCTTGATGAAAGTCACTGCAGCTTATCGTGATTTTTGACAATGACTGAACATTGTCTCTAAGAACTGACTTCATCAGTATTTTTGGAAGAAGAATTACATAATATTTTATAATGGTATACTGAAAGTGACATCCATAAAAAAAGATCTTCTGGGCAACTAAAGAATGCACAGTGAAACAAACTCTAAAAATCATAAACACTGTAGGTGGACATAGAGAAAGAGAAAGAAAATATCGGGAAGGATATGGTGAGAAAATAAAACAGCATAAAAAAACCCACAGAGGAAAATGTTCCCACCTCTTGGTGCTGCAGTGTGTACCATCAGATTCTTCACCCGAGGACTGTGGAGCACTTAACTCCGTGCTGTCGTGATTTCTCCAATTACAGGTGACAGCTTCCAATCCGCGTGGGAGGTGGATCACCCCTGGAAGTGCCAGGCAGAATACGAAGCGCACCGCAACATTAATAATTCACCAGAGGTACATTCATATTCAGTCTAAGCGCTGCAGTTTGGGGCCCATTAGTGATAAAGGCAAGCAGACGCTCCCTTATACCTTTCAGCTTGATGTTCAATTGCAGGTATAAAGCCTACATGTTTGATTTTTACGAGCTGAAATGCTTTTATTTCATTGCCTTGCACTGGGGCAAACATGAGAACAAACTTCATGAATGTTCATAAAATTCCAGACTAATGAGGTACTTTGAGGTACCGCTAGGAAGTTTGTTATAGTCTTAAGTTTGATGTAAGTAGCGACACCCAGAAAAACTAATTCAGTGTATACTGATTTTAGTTTACCTACTGTTTAATTGTTTACAGTACAAGTATTGAGTGTGCAAAGACATATAGAATGAAGTGACAAGGAAGTAAAACTAAGTTTGAAAGACTCAATGAAGCAAAACTGCCGTTGTTAGTGACAACTGCTAGCATCCATGCCAGAAGGCAGCAGTGCTCAGCAAGTAAGCGTGGTGTACCCAACTGCCAGGGCTCAGCAGGCTACAGCACACACTGCTCTTCCCTGAAAAAACAACAAACCTTCATTCCAGATGAGCAAAATAAAATGGACTGAAACAATACAGAGCCAGCATGAAAACTGGATTGGAAGTGTTGAAAGGAAAAGCTGCAACAGAGGTCACGAGTCAGCCTAGATGGGTTTTAAAAATCTTTGAATTGTTAAGCTGTAAGAGGTTGGGGGTGACAGTAGCTCACTTGGTAGGGCAGTCATCTTTGAAACCCCAAGACTGGTGATTCGATTCCCAGCTACATGTCGAAGTGTCCCTGGACAAAATGCTGAACCCCTGTACCCTTGGCGCCTCAAAGGGGCAGCCTGTCCACAAGAATTTCCCCAAGGAAATTAATAAAAAATCTATTATTATTATTATAGGACAGTGTACTGGACTTCTGGAAGATAAGGTGGAATTTAAGCGAACTTTGATTTACCGCTTTGAAAGAATTTAAGATGAAGAAAATGTATGGCTAGGTAGATCCATTATGTTTTATAATTACAGTAGTATATGTCAAGACATTAAGGACCCTCAGTAGACAAGAAAGTAATAAATCTATTATGTCTATTATGTACAAACATAGTTGGTAATAATCTAATGATACAATCTACTATGACACATATTTCACAAATTCACTATACTGGCGTAAATGTCTTCGTCGTTTAAAACTCTTCAGTATGCTTGTAGCTATTACCATAGTTTTAAGCTGTCGGTTTCACTAAGTTCAGTTGTAAATGTCTCTTCCACAGACTTTTTCCACAGAATTGTATTATAAATTAAACTAGGTTAAATTCTGTCCAAACTGAAAATGTCAACCATCTGTGAAGTTCAACTGCAGTTCAAATAACAAGATCAGAAGCAACTGCCCCACTGGTATTTTAACAATTACCAGGCTGGAACTGGTGCCAGCTCCTGATGCTCATGTTATGTCAGTCCTGCAATTTTAAAATTTTAATTTCAGATCAAGTGTGTAGAATTAAATGTGATATATTCTCATCCACTTCACGCTTAAAGTGAATTTCAACAACACATTTGAGTGCCTCAAAAGTGTGCTCCAGAGCAGCATGTAAATCCCAAGACCAATAAACAACAAAGCTCCTTCACAACTGCCTTTCATGACATGAGCTCATAGCTTCTTTATCCGAGAAACTGCCAAAGAACAAACGTCCTCTGTGATACCATTCATCAGACCAGAGAAAGACACACACTTGAGCGTCCCGGAGTCATAGATAAGTAAAATCTGAAACCTTTTTGTGCCGTGAACAAGCAGAATAAGTCATCTAATCTGCTCTAGTCACATCTCAGCGGAATCGGGAGTAGTTTTTTTGACAAATGCAACTCCACTGTGGGAATTTTAACATGGTTGGAAAGAGAAATCTCTGACACAACTTGGTAAATTAATTTTTACAGTATGCAAGTGCCTCTTTCCACCTACCATGTATTGTTTGAAAAAGTCTTGAAAAAGTCTTCTGTTTTGAACCTGAAATAAAAAGAAAACGGAACAAAGGGTTTTAAGCCACACTAGCGGTGTGGTTCTGGGTATGGTAACACACTGCTACATGGATTTAAACAAACCCTTTCACATTGTCAAGGCTGGGCAGTATAGATTTGTTAGCAATGATCAACAGTAACTCACAGCCATGGTCACAGTGGTTAAGTCACGGTAAGTCATGGTATTTATGATAGGCTGTAGAAGGACAAGCACCAAAACCACCATCACATCAACAACTACGCAAGATCACTAAATAAATGTATAGCGTTTCATGTAGCATTTCGCAGTTTACATGTTGTGTGGGGATGAACGTGCACTACAGTGCATGTGCGCTTGTAAAAAGAATCATTGCTAAGTTTAAGGGAAAGTGATGACATTCGTGTGTCAGCAGGTGAGTGAGCTCCATGAAAACCATTTGACCTTTTTGCACAAAAGCTGCTCTCCACTTAGGAAGAAGTGAAAAGGGTGAAGAAATTGCAAGAAGAAGAAATGTATTTCATTTAAGGTTATGAACTTCATATCAATGGTGGCTGCATAGCGACATCTGATTCTTAATAATATGATTTCTTCAAAGGTATTCAGCAAATCGCTGCGCATTTACATTTCAAAAGGAGAAAAATTGCTTTCATTTTAGTCACTCAGTATTTCCCCCTCTCTAAAGGTGACTTTTTTTCTGAAAGTGTTTTTAAGAGTTTATCTTTAGGTGAGTTTGTCACCGAGTGATGTCACATCAGCATATGTTTTGGACTGTCTCTGGAAATGTCCTTGGGAATCATTGCAAAGCACTGACACAAATTGGTGGTTTTTACATAAATGAGCATTGGTTCAAACATTTTTTGCGAGAGATTAAAAAGAGGCTTGACTACACATTTTCATATGCAAGGGCAGCATGGTTCAGTGATATTTTTAAGTTTTCATAGCATTTCATTTTTCTTTTTGATATGAATTTTTTAATGGCGCTTGCTTGATCTGAAAAGCCTATTCAACTTTACATTATGCAGCCAGTGCCTGCATACATCATCGCCTAACCTCACTGCCAGGGTTTGACTACACTACATTTGTACTGATTACACGTGGGCTCCCCATGCTCGTGCCAGCTAGCACACCTGAATTCACAGCACTGTCAAATAGGTCGCCTCACGGTTTTTGCACACACCTCCAGTGATGACTTGAGGTTGGAGGAGGTATATTAAAAAAAAGGAATACATTTAAAAGAGTAATTAATCACCTTAATGATATGGATGCAATGCACCACTTTGGTATTTGCCTCAAACTCTGTGAGCTGTTCATCAAAGCCAGTCATGTAGGTAATAACTTCCTCAGTGCTTTCACACCCTTCATAAATTTGCATTTAGATCACATGATGATCTCAAGCAAGCTCTTCATAATGTCCATCTAGTTACGTGGCACGCCATGCTGCATGGATGCACAGAGTGATACAATAATAAGCATTTAAATGTTGATTGATTCGTGCCGTCATCTTGTGCAGAATGACAGGTCCTGCTGAGCCTGCATGGATGTACAAATTAGCTGCTGATACTGTAAGTGCTTTTATAAATGTCCTCTCGATACATTTTTAAATCTCAAATAAGATTTCACCAATTGACAAGTGTAGACAGAGAATGAACACACCACAGAGTAAATCTGGAAGAATCCAAGCTTGAGTGAATAGAAAGCGCTGGTAAGCGTCTGTTTGCAGGCGGGTGAGAGAGCATGATAAAAAAAAAAAAACACTTATGAAAAAAATAATGACATGTTCACAAGAGAAGCAAGCAGCTGCTTAGAGCAAGCAGTCGACAGGGAAATCACCACTTTTAATTTCATCTCCGCCAGTTAAACACATGCGCTTCACTTCCTCTTTTCTCCTTGTACTCACAAAGACGCACACTGGGGATCCTGCACTGTTGTAGGTTGTTACAGAAGGTCACAGTCATGGGCCTGTGCCAGCTTAAAGATTGTGCTGGGATGTTCTGTGAGAATAGTCTGAGGCATTTATGTTGCTGCTGGATAATATTACCGGATGGTTTGGAATGAGCAGTGTGCGGCTTATTCTCCAAGGTTAATTTCATGAATAGGAGCAGTCAGTCAGATAAGCTAACTTAACTCAAATGGTTTCCTTGTGTATGTGACGTAAATCTGTCATCACACTGAACTGCACTGACCCCGTCATGGACCTGTGGTCCATAATATGACTCAGTGGAGACTGTGTGTGAACTACACTACACAGAAAACAATAATGTACTGTCATGATACGAATGATATGAATGTTTTCCCCCTTAATAAACTGTATGAACATTCACTAAAGTTCAGCTTTTGTATTTGAAGTTATTGCAATAAGATGTGAAACCCAATCTCACTACTGTTGGGTTTGAGTCACTGTGGTCCTCGATGTGATTTAGCCACTTCATTTGCATAGGTTAATTTCAAACAGCACCTCAAATTAGGCTTGAAAGGATAATTACTTAATCTTGCCGCTCCTCTCCCCTTCGCCCCCCTTCTACCTCGCTGCTGTATCTTTTATCCACCCAGGTTATGTAAATATATTGTCCAACATCTACTTTCTCACACATCTGTTTTCATGCATAGGCCAATCCAGTCTCTACCTCTCTTCTCTCCTTCATAATATTGGATGGACGTTTCTTTAATTCACTCCTACTCATGTACTCTAGAGCAAATTGCCTCCACAAACCAGATAATTTCAACAATATAACTGAAGCCATCAACTGCAGTTCGATGGCATCAGGGCAACTTCATTTCCATTCAGTTGCGAACATGATGAATACACACCTGCAAGGCCAACGGGCATGTCAACTTTGTTGCGGTCAGTGACAGTAATTATATTTCTTTGAGCGACAGTCATGTAGCATTATGGAGGAAGCTCAGTACACACACAGTATGTAAAATGACAAGCGCAATCTGTGCGGTCAAACAACAGAGAATAAGTGAAAAATGATAAGTATAGATATAAAAACATTATTAATGTATTCACTACGTGACATTAGTATGCTTTTGATCTTGTCTTGATGCTAACAAGCTAGCATGTATTACAACTGCACCACTGCCCCAAAGTCTTAAAGCTGACACAAGTTCACAGTGTTGCCAAGACACAGATTTGAACTTTTAGATTCTCCTGCAACCTCTGTGCAATGCTGAGATGACTTTTGACTTCTTTCAGCAAAAGATTCAATGACTAAAATAACTGCTGAGGCAAAAGATCACAAACTTCTAAGTAGTAGCTCTTTCCTGTG
>OMLM01003735.1:100920-143217 GCA_900302695.1 Helostoma temminkii
AATCCTAAGGGGAAAAGACCAGGTTGAAAGTTGAAATAATGTTAAATGATGACGATATATAAAGATGATTAAAAGAGGAAAGAGGATTGAAAGTCGAACAATGACTCCCATTAAGGTCAATGCAAAAGTTGTTTGTTATGTTAAGTGTTGCTAATTTAGTAGATTAGTTTTATTGTGATTGTTTTAGTATTTAAGTGTTTTTCTTTACTTATAGAATCATGTGCAGATTTGTGTTTCTTCAATCTATTCAAAGTCTAAATATTGAAATAGTACTGGTTCATTTAATATATACAACAATAAACAATGACATTGTCTAAGCCCTTCACAAAGCTGTAGGGAAAACACTGTAATAACTCTTGCAGATTAGAAGACTATAGACTTTAATGTTGCTTAGGTGCTATTATTGGCTGGGTTTCACATTACCGTATTGTAAAGCACAGTGTGTGTACATGCACTCCTCTTCTCTCTTCAAATGCATTTTAACATATTGAAAATACAACCTCTGCCAT
This sequence comes from Helostoma temminkii, assembly GCA_900302695.1. Classification (NCBI taxonomy): domain Eukaryota; kingdom Metazoa; phylum Chordata; class Actinopteri; order Anabantiformes; family Helostomatidae; genus Helostoma; species Helostoma temminkii. Next base: position 101,430 of record OMLM01003735.1, read on the forward strand.
CTCTGGGCCATCCTTCAGCCCTCTTCACTTTATAATTAGTTTTATGACACTTCTATTGCTTTTTGTATTACATTTTTATTTCTAAAATAAGGAAAGTCTGTAACTATATACCCTTTTTTCTGTGTAACGGTATGAACACAGCGATTGTTAGCAGAATTAGTTGCAATGCAAGGGGCAAAAATCTTGCCTAGGGCACCCAGTTGGTCAGGGTCAGCTCTGAAACATAATCAAAATAAATTATTATAGTATTAAAACAATTCTCATAGCTTCTGAGGAAAATTCACTTGGTCCTTGCCAATAGAGACAAGAACCACAAATCTAATTTCATTACCTCATAAAAGAAAATAACCTTTTTCATATTTGTATTGCACACAACATTAAATAGAAACAACACGACCAGAGACTCACCTTTTCTGCATCTTGAATACTTGAAAATTCAGATCTAAACATCTAATATTTATGCTATACGCTATCAATTCAAAAAGAAAAGTTAAAATATAAAAGCCTCAGTGCTGCAGCTGACTACCCATAGCACTAGCAGCGTGGGCACCACAGCTCTCTACCTCACACGCAGTAGCTGCAGTCAGTAAATGGGCCATCACTGTGCCTGTGCTCGTTGTGTTCCCAATTTGACCAAAAAAAAAAGCGTTATCAAACCCCTGTCCCTCTCTTCCAAAGGTCACAAGCACTTTAATGGGGAACCCCTATTCAGGCAACAGTGGGGAGACAGGGGAAAGTAAATTCCAGTAAATCAGCTTCGTGCCTTTGACTGTGCTGTACAAGCTGTATTCAGAATCTTCTCAGGAGGATATAACGATCTAAAAAATCAAGCCTCACACATGAGTAATACCACCAGCTGAACCCCCGCCCTTATTTTTTTGTTTTGTTTTTTCTTTTTGGTACGAACAAAAATGTTTTGCTTTTCATCTCTTCCAACATTAGGGAATAAAAAGAGTAAGGAGGTGGTATAAGTAAGGCAGAGGGTGCATTAGGTAGATTTTGAGAAAGACAAATAAGTACTCTTTTTCTTCTTCTCTGCAGTGCTGACATGTTGTAGTGCACATGTGTGGGTGTCTAGGTGATGGCTGCATATATGTGTGTTTTTTAAATGAGATCAAAGATATACCACATTTTATTTTAGGCCTATGCTTATAGTGTTTTACGGTAATGTCACAGTAAACATAATCAAAGCTGACTTGCATTTGATTTATCAAGATAGTTACATATAAAGAGCAAAAGAACAATCAAGTAACAATGGTAAGTATTTTATAGACTTAAACCACAAAGGTTTTGCTTCGGATTAGGCATCAACAGACTAACTTCGCACAATCTATACATTTCGCTCAGTTTTAACACAGTGTTCCCGTGGGCACTGCACCGTTCCTACTCTGCATCATCACACTGTGTACTGCACACCCTGAAAAAGTGTGTTTGTGTGCATGTGTTCAGTCCTGCTGTGTGCGAGACTGTAGTCAGAGATTTTACAGTAGATGCAGCCTTCATGCTGATTGATCCACATGCTTCCTGTAGTCCTTCATCCAATAAAACGTGGCGGAAAGAATTCATCAGCATGAATCTAATTACTGTAAATGCTGCTTTATTTACTTCTGCAACCAACCCTCTTGTGTTCATTTGTACTTTAATATTTCTTAAATATGTCTGTGGCTCTCTGTCATTAACTATGGTTAATTGCAGCCCATTAGCTTCACAAGAAACTTGCCTTTTACTTCAGAAAATTAAGGAGGCAGTTTTGCAAAACTGTGTTGCTCAGCATCTTAAGGTAAGCTAAAATTCAAAAAAACATAAATTAGGAAAATTAGTGTTTGAACAGTTTTCAGGGTCATGCATCTGCTCATTAAAGGTTGGAGAAAAGTACTAACTTCAGTAGTGATTTGTGTATTGAGCAATGTTTAACAGTGTTGTAAGCAGGAACAGATACAGTAACATGTAGCACAACAAAAATGGCTTCATATTCAGTCGGCCATTGAGTTAAATCCTGTGTTGCAAGCACATATGTTCATTAAAGCAGTAAATTTATACATGAGGCACATGTTCTGAGACATTCTATAGAAACAGGTTTCTGTGCATCTAAGTGTTGAGCATGTTGCTCTGTTTGTGCTGCTGTGTGTTAAATACACCCAACTACATCAGCGGACAATTTTCTGCCTCTGTATCTCTCAGTAACCCTCCCCACCCTCCTGTCACAAGATTGGACCACGCAAGCTTCACCAACAGCATTTGCCTGGTGTCACTCATTTTCTCTTTACCCCCTGCCTCCTCTTTCGATCTCTCTCTTCCTTCTTGTTTGTTTTGTTTGTGTCCCTCTCCTCTCTTCCGCCTCTTTTCCAATAAGAACAATAGGTTATGGAATGCATTTTCCTGCGGCATTACTCACAGGCACCAGCCGCCACATGCCATTAGGCTCAGCCGAGGGACAAGAGCGTTCAAAGGTAGCGCTGGTGTATAGCATGTCTGCCATCTAGTGGTGTGGGAAATAAACTGAATATGGAGAGAGAGAGAGAAAGAGACTGGTTTTCATGAGATGGGTTGAAGATAGCAAATCTCTATTTAATATGATGAAAGCTGAAAAATACAGTTGTTTCTGTTCCAGCTGAACATGTATGATCTGGCCCTGATCCGTGCCATTGTCATGTCATCTTCTGTTCATAAATACAGCAGTGCATCGTGGGTTTTTTCCTACCAATTATTTGGAGATTTACTTTAACAGATTACAGATCCAATAAGCCAGTCAGCACTATTTTTATAATGTGGTTCACTTGTTTTTCCCAAAATGAAAACACACCCAGTACAGAAGGCGGCAAGGGGTATGTATCAATTTCACACAGATATTTCAACTAAATTAAATGCAGCATGGAGATCTCCCACCGCAAAACACGGGCGGTTCATAATGTCTCATTAAGCACAGTTTTTCTCTCACGTACTAAAAAATATCATATCTTGACAGACAATATCTGAATCCAGCATTGCTTTTCACATTTTTTACATCGAGTTATTTTTTTGTATATGAAGTAAATTTAATCACTGTATACAGAAGGAAGAGGATGTTACAGGCTCAACCACGTACGTGGCAGCACAGACAGTATGTTTATTGCAGTTTTGATTGATTTCATTACTTTGTGTCTCGTTAAGTTAACCTCTAGCACTGTATCCACCTTCGACATTTGCTGTTGCATCTTGGGATACAGTACATTCAGAAAGACACTATATAGTGGAAGAGTTATATTTGTAGACTAACACTGTTGCATGGATATCTGCAGGTTGAAACTTTGAAGCATGTTGCACTTCGGCCTTTCCGCAGTTAGTTATGAAATCTAGTGTATATACTTAGACATGTTATTGTGAAAGGTTTTACCAAGGACTTCATAGTTATTTTGTTGTTTTCAGTGGTATACACAAAGCTATTTTACACTGCTTCATTTCCTTTGTATAATCACGATAGGGCGTAACAATGGAAATGTTGTGATCGGAAAGATTTAGCTTGTTTATGACTTGCAAGCTGGTGGCAGCTGTCAACCTTTCTGTGTAACTGCTTTTCACACATTACTGGTGATTCCAGCTGCTTTAACTAACAAAACAAAATGGCTCAATCACAGTACCTACAGTGGCAAACTAAAGTGAATAAAACACTGCTGTGTCTATAACATGGTGGAATGACTTTGAGTGGAGTATGAAAGTTAAATACTGCACTTATTCAGTATCTCATGCTGTAGCTTTAAATACTGAACTGTGACTTTTGGGAATCGTGCTGGTGTTAGCATTAGACTTGAAATCAATCCACCCTGCTCCACAGAGCCCTTGCTCCTCACATTCCACCCAGTGCCGTTATGAAATTACCATGAGCAACGATGCTGTAGAGCTGAACAAAAAAACATAACTGGTCATAACTGTGTCTGGTTAGAAAGGCAAGCCTTTCCTCAAAACAAAGTGTAATATGTCTGCACTGCGACCAGGCTGTTCCATGAGTCTAAGTCACAGCAGCAGGGTAAGTTTCCACTAAAAGAATAATTTGTGATTTTTCCATATGAGATATATCAGAGGTTGCATAAATAATATTTTCTTGGTGGTAATTATGACAGGGATGTTGACGTGAATTTGCAACCAGGAAACTGGTTATTGCTATAACTCCAATATCATATGAATATGTGTGAACACATGCCGTGCATTACTGTTTACACTAAAAAAGATGAACTCACCAGATGGGTGACAGCCTTCTCACCAACTGGTCAAAAACATCCAATATGAGATGGTTTTACTGCAACAGAAATCTGATTTACACCAACTGTGCAGTGGTGATTTTCATTAAAGTTGGGATATCTTTCTCAGTCTGTGCCTGAAGTGCAGCTCTACGGCTCCTCAGCTCTAACGAAGGCTGCTTCTGTTGGATGGAAGCATTACAGGCCTGTATGGAAAAAAACATTTTGACATCACACAAGTAAAATCACCTGTAAATAATAAAACGAAGACTAATTTCCATTTATCTGCATCAGTTTCACAGATACTGCTGCATAACTGTCAAAATGCAATGACCTACTGGGACACTTGAATACACACAGCCATCTGTGCTGTTTCTTATTTATACGTCTTCTGTGAAAAGGGTCTTTAACAACATTACCGCTGCTTGTTTCATTTTACTTGTTGTTAAGAACCCACGGTGAATTTGTATGGCCAGCATTCCTCCCAAGTTTATTCCTGTGAATTCTCATGTGCATCGCAGTACCAAGGCAAAAGTGCAACAGGCTCCAAGCACAGTACAGCTGCATTTTTTTAAGCAATTCAAGGCTGTTTATCCAAATGTAGAGCAGATATCAGTCTATCCATATACTGTACTGTAGGCAGTAATTGGAGACTCTGAAACAAGACGATTTCTAGTTGAGCTGCCGCCTCACTGATCTTCCTCCCTATTGCTGGATTCAAATCACAACAATTAATGTTTCTGTGCGCGTTAAATCAAAAGGAAAAGCTGGGTGGGAGAATGTGAGCAAGTGAGACAGAGAATGTCAGAAGATAAAGAAATATGCAGCGCAGCAGCCCTTAGAGGAAGAGTGGTGTGGTGGTGTGGGTGGGGAGGAGGGCTAGACTTCTCAACCCTTTTTCTTGTTAATCTGATGGGGAGAACAATCCACGAGTGAGCGGCGAGAGCAGCAGGCAGCCAGCAGACAGTGGGTGAGCTTTCTCTATCTTCCTCTTATTTGGCTCTCATATATCTTCCCTTCCCTCCTCTACCCTCTCCACTTCTCCCTCTATCTCCTTCTGTCGTTTTCTCCTCTCTTTCCATCTCCCCTCCCGCTCCTGCCGTCTCCTCTGATAAATCTCTCACCCACTGCTTTTCACCTCCTCTGTCTCTCCCCATCTCTCTTCGTCTTCTCTCCCTCTTGGCCGCTCCCGCCTATTCCCCCGTATCTATTGCCTTATCTCCCTTGATCCTTCCGCTCTCTTTTCCTTTCCTGTACTCCTCTGAATTCCTTTTTTTTTTCTTTTCCGTGTCTTCCAATGTGACATCCTCACTCTTTTGCTCACTTCCTCCTTTCCTCTCTTTCTCACTCAGTCTCCGCCTGCAGGACTATTCAGTAGATTAAGTTCAGCGGTGGTGGCAGTGTTGCTGATTCAGCTGTATTCTTTCAAATGACCCAGATCCTCTCTCTGGAGAAACCTCATACACACACTGATTGCATTTCCCTCTTTCTCTCTCTGTCTCTCCTTCTTTTCATGTGCGCAGACATACACAAACACACACTACTTATTGATCTCTGAGAGTTAGCCTCTTCCTTTTTTTGCACGACCCTCATTCTCGTTTCTGAGCTTAACTGTATGTGTGTGTGTGTTTTTGTTCTCTCGACAGTAGCTATATCAATATCAGTAGCAAACCTGCAGTCTTATTTCAGGACATTTTTTTCTTCTGTGTCTACAATTGTCTTTGTTTCTACTGATCACAGTCGAGCTGGGCTGGCATGTTCATGAAGATAAGGCTGTATTTTTCCCTCTTCAGCTGCAACGTCAAAGCTGCTTGATAGAGAATGTCTTTACAGTCATGTCTGCAAATGAGTTTTGAAGGCTCCGCATTGAATGTCACTTGCAAATTGATGCCCTGACTACATACATTTTCGCTGTCTTTGATACGCCCCATATTTTGCTTTTGTTCTGTCAGAAAAGTGGCACTTTTATTGGCACGACTTGAAAAGAAACACCAAACTAAATCGAAATTTGCATACGTTATTCCCATGATGTTCGACAGCCCCATGTACTGTAGAATGTAGGAACAACCAAGTTTTCCAGAAAGTTTGAAAAGTAAGGAGACAAGTTGTCATCAACAAATATTTATTCCAACAGACTTCGTGCTCTGTCTCAAAAAAATGTAGAGAAAGTTGTCTGGTTCACATAAAGTATGGGCTAAACAATGCACATATTATTAATGTTACTAACGTAGCTAAGGTTACTGTTACTGTGCAACAGTTAATAAACTGATAAAACACTATAGTTGTCCAACTAATTTATTACGACATGAAATGGCAGTGACGTTGTGTTATGTCTTGTACACGGTCTCCTTAGGAAAAAATTGTTATGTATAGGAATATAGTTTATATTTTACTTCCAGCTAGTATGCAAACACACATTTAGCTCAAGCTGTAGGTTTCTGACTATATGTGTGTGCTGTTTCTTTATCATAATGTCTAAAGCTGAACTGAAATAAGTCACTTTTCGCTAGCTTTAGCTTGTAACTGTCTTCCACTGCTATGTACCATGATATTTAACACGTACTGATGAGAACTTACTTTTGAAGGTGTGTCCAAAACATCATGCAGCAGGTAGCATGGGGCCCAACCCATGGGGCAGCGTAGCTGGGCACGCATGAGCCTGGTGCTTTCGTGGCATAAATCCTCTCACTTCCTCAGTCCACTAGAACTGTCTTCTTTCCTACACATGTTTGTGCCACTCAGCACTAGTTCTTACTTTCTACGTCTCACTCAGCTACACACCTTCATTACTGATGGTGCTGATTACCACACCTCATTACATTTTTATTTTGTGTTTTCAGTAGGCTTTTTGTTACAAGACATTATTTGCTTGTTTTACCTTCAGCCCGCATCTTCCTCTTTTTTGTCATGTGATGAGCCAGCTTGTGACAAATTGTCGTCTAGGATTTGAACCCAGGATCTTTGTTTCCAATAGAGAGTCTGATACATTTCTCAAGTAGCTGCTGTTTATCTTAGAGTAGGCAAAAATTACATATATGTGCGGTCAATTGTACAACGTATAATTTGTTATGTAATAAGATAGAAACTAATGTGTTTTGTGTGTTTTATAAAAAGAGCAAATATACAGTGTTTCAGGCCAGTTGGAGGGCAAATGTGATGAGAAATGATCTGTTTTCAGGAACAACAGAAAAGTGTGACTCTACAATTTAAACATAATGGTAACCTATAAGGCATACAGTACTGTAAATGTCACAGTTGAATTGTGTATATATTACAAGGGAGGTGCATTATATGCTTGTTAACCACTATTACCAGGTGGACGAGAAGTTAAATCAGATATCAATATGTTCTACAAGTTATCTGCCAAGAAAAGCGTTAACATAAATCAATAACAAAATATGTAGTAATCTGGGACTGGATGTAGTATACATACAAATATTGTGAAAAAAGGTGCCAAGCAACACATATTTTGTTAAAGTGTATCTTACATTAAATGATCAGCTTTTTCAGACATATCCACTGTCAATCAGTGGATATATCAATCAAAGTGTTGAAATTTTGTTCAGAGTTGACAGAGATGATCACACTAGTAAAAAATTAGTGATGCAATTAGTCCCTGTCCAGTCATTTCAGATCCTCAGTCGGACTTGTCAGCACCATAATCCAAGTGTCACGTAGTGGAAGGAGCAATGTGTGCAGCAGAACTTGGTGAATAATATTTATAAAGCCTTGATGGGTGACAGCTTAATAAGGCAACGTTGCTTAGTCAAATCTAACACTTTTGCTAAAAAATACAGATTGTGTTTCACAGGAACATTAGGACAGAACATTTTAACTGTTAATGGTGTTAATCCAAGTGTCTGTAACAAGTAAGCATTTACTGTATTTGTCTTCTGTTGGTGATACAAATTTACACTGTAAAAGTTGAAAGAAATAACTTTCAAAAGTGTTAATGTGCTTACTGAGTAAGCAAATAAAAACACTGGCTGAACGTAAATTTTAAGTCTGAGCAAATGTCACATTTGTATTGTGAAACAGAATTGGTAAAAAAGCAAGAGGTAGTGGATATGATTATTTTTTAATTGTAGCCAGTTTACTGTAGACTTATACTGTAGAGCCCACCACTGCCATGTCTAGCAAAGCACAGTTGCTTAAGTTGTTTCTGACCAACCAATATGTGTAATTATAAAATAATGAACGTGAACTTCAGGTCTATTCCAACTTCAGGTCAAACATTAGTTCACCTTCAAATGTTTTGAACACATATAGTTCACTTGCTATGGTGTAACACAGTAGTTTCCTCACACATGTGTTGGAAACACAAAAAGTGGTTCCAAGATAATATCTGGGCGGCTGTGAGAGGATTAACAAAATCATTCATTTATTGTGGTGAAGTTAACACAGGCCCTTATACAGGGAAATGGCTCAGGACCCAATTTAGTCTTAAAGGGCCACAGGATAGTAAATAGGCTGGGAACACCAGTGTGACATATACAGTACAGAAGGACCGAGCTTCATTATTAACACTACAAAAATCTATCTATAAAAGTGTACTGTAAATATGTTAAATCCTATATTGTTTTATCAATAAGTAATTATGTCTCTGTATTGTATTAATTAATTATTAATTAATACCATTGCAGCTACGCCATCCTGCTGCCATTGCTTCATATTAAAACTATTCAACTTGCAAAACACTGGTTGGCTTCTATGAAATGAGATGATGAAATCTTAATGATTAAAACTTTAAGACCCTCCCTGCACATATTTTCCATCCCCAAATTATGAACACTGTCTGCATTCTGGGATGCACACAAATTCAAAAGAGCTTTTTTTTTTCAGTATCAGTATTACAACTTCCAGTTGTGAAAACACTGATGCTATGCAAAAAAAAAGACAGATATTACATATATTTACTGTAAAGAGTCTGAACATACAGAACACATTGACACATTTTAGCAAACCTTAGTGCAGGTGTTAAGCCCGTACCTGAGCGCTTCATGCTGACAAATTCAATTCCCAGGAGAACATGAACAAGGTCACACATTAAATAACAGCAGGGTAGTGTTGTTACCAGAAGTGCTGTCACGCGTTTGACCTCCCAGAACAGCCACTCGTCCTTGCTGTGAGCAAGACACCAAATTACTACCCGCTCGTTCTCGGCCACTTTGGTCTGAAAACTAAACGTTAAGATGTAATGTAAATTATTAGTATATATTTGACTCTGTGTGTCGACTGCTCGCACCGCCACTCAGCCGTCCCAGCCTGGTGCACTCTCTCAGCTCCAGTTGATGCAACGCTGCTGCTTGATCGCGCAGCCTTGTGCTACATGGATGCTCACAGCAGGATTATCTGGCAGAAAAACAATAGTTTAACAAAGTTTGACCGTTACACATGTACACATGCAGACACATTTGTAATGCCATACTGGGTAAAAAAAAAGTGGATGCTCAAATGCACATGCCGATACACAACAGATGGGTGCCTGGGTGTCCCAGCTCTTGCTTGATTCAAGGTCTTGTATTGACATTTTGATTTGCCACAGGGGCTCTTTGTGTCTTCACCATGCTCTACAGAGAAGAACAACACAGCACTTTATAGGCACTTTTTGAAAAAGAAAACAAAAATGTTTTATCTCTGAAGCTTCAGGTTTAAGATCCTCAACCTTCCCAAGAGTCCATTCAACATGTATTTTATTTTATTTATTTATTTTGTTGGCCAGGTAACTGGGAACAAATCAGATGGAGGTTTTTGTCTCTACCTCGCTCCATAAATGTCGTTTTTCCTCCTGTGTGATATACTATCTAGGATATTACAAAGCATGTAGGTGTTAAAATGCAGAGGGTTATAAAATAGAGGCGCACCAATGAAAAAAGCAGAACGAGAGCGAAGAGGAGACAGACGAAGTGTGTGTGAAAGTGGCAGAGGGGCGATGGAAGCCGGGGTGAAAAATATGAAGGCTCCGGCTGTCCCAAATTCAATCACGGAAACGTCAAGAAATATTCTGAGCCTTTTTGATCAATTAATCTAGCAGATGGCACAAGTGCAATCAAGAGAGATAACACTGAGTGAGTGAGCAGGAGAGAGGAATGAAGCAGGTGGAAGGTGTGAAAGTTCCTCCTTTCATCTGAAAGCGAAGATTCGTTGCTTTGAAACGCAGCAACTGATTTTTCAGAAAGAAAAGTGGCATATGAAAGACATCTTTAAGTGTATGGTGTGTTTTTTTGTGCATTCTGTGCATTCAACTGCACGTACACTTTGCGTTCTCTGTAGTAATACATGTGTGCTTTTAGGTATGTGTCGTGAGGCATAGCAGCAGATTGCTGAGGGAGCGGCAGATGATGAGCTTAGCTGGCAGTCACAGATAGAGCTCTAACATCCAGCGATAATCAAACGAAAACTAAGCTGTATTTCTTCTCTCTTTCAGAAGCAACCTGCTGGGCAGAACATGCCCTTCTTTCCCTCTCTCTTCCACTGCCTCTTCTCTAAGCTGCTGCACGCTATCTAAAGTTTATATGTAGAAGTGGTTTGAATGTAGCTGCTTTATATTATTATTTGAGTGGGCTAAAGAGGCCCTTGAATCAGAGACTGAGACAGTCAAAGACAGTGAGGGAGTGCTACAGAAGGAGAGTTTTGCACCTGAGATGTAGCTGCAACCTCACCTGCTACAGCAAGAATAGAGGTTCGGTAATTGAGATCATCTACCTCTCATTTGTCTTTTAAAACTTACTTTTTACCAGACACCTCGGCTGAGGAGTGGAACAAATCAGGGTCAGGTTGACTGCAAGTTTACCTCAATTTACACTCTGCGCATAAGTAGAGACAAAATCAAAACAAAAACAAAAGCAAAAGGCACTGCCGGTTCTGGATTAACCACAGGCTGTTTTATCTCCGAAATAAATTGCCTTGTAGACAAAAGAACTAATTCGCAGGGTTAGAAAAACAAGAGGAACTCGATGAGGAGCACTCTCACTGCGCATCAGCTCTCTCTCCCGCCGACGCAGCGTCTCTAATCGATGAATATTGAGTGGCTCCTGCCACCAGCATTTTAAAGGGAGGGTGCACCCACCATTGTTCATATCTCATATTGATATTTTCGTGCCCTATTTTCTCTCTCTACTCTTCCTTCCTTCATGCTCCTGATCCCTCAGTCAGCAGCGTTGAAAGTTTTTCAGCTCTAATAACTGTTCTAACTTTCCAGCTGTAATGACTGTAGGTGTTTGCTCACTTGATTTTCTTTTTCGCTTTGTTTTTTTTTTTTCCCACAATGAAAAGGTCTCTGAGGGCCATGTTCCTCACTGTTATTTATTTTGCCAGCATTACTCATGTTTGACATGCACGGCTCAACAAGCCTGAAGCATGGACAGTGTTCCTGAAGGAAAAAAAAAAAAACTTAAGGTGAACTCATTGCAATTACATGAGACACATTTGCACACATGCAGGCATGTTTTAAATACAAATGGAGACCACACACACACACAACTAAGCACCACTGAGCCGAACAAGATAGAGCATGTACCACTGGTTAATAGCCCAATTTAGTGTGAGAATATTACTTATTAATTTGCATGATGATTCAGACATTTGTTAGAGGCGGAGTACCATGATTGATAGAAATTTAATTACAACACCTCTTAGTTATTAAATGGTAATCAGGATAAGCCACTTATCTTTAATACTACCTTTAGAACACGAGGGCTGGGAGAAAATAATGGCAGTCACCAGACTCAAACTGGAATAATTTCTTTCTCATAACACCTTACTGGCCACAATATGAGGATTGTTGCTAATCAAAGACAACCCACATTATGAATTCTTTGACATTTACCTGTAATTTATGTGCATTCTGCCAACCTAAGCTTTTTCTTTGGTCTGTTCAGAAAGAAACTGGTAAGAAAAATGCTACTGAACAAAGAAAATGTTTATTCTTTAAGTTATTGTGCTACGCTGAGAAGTGTCTCTTGACACAATCTATTTAAAATGGAGATTTGCTTTTGTGTACTTTGGCTTGTTTAAGAGGAGGACTGGGCTCCCAACGAAAAATAAATTGCTTTGACAAATCGCAGTTGAGCCGTGGAGGCATTTATCTCCCTGTATGCAGCTAAACATGCTGGTTGTGATATGGATACCACATCAGGATTTCAAAATGTAAACAACCAAAGATAAAATGGCAGAGTCTCAGAGATGTGGCAGCTGCTTTGAGTACTGAACTGAAAGTAATTATGCAGTAATACTGAAAATGTCACGTATCTCCCTGTTTTGGGACTTTGGAATAGGGTAAAAGAAGCCACCCTGAAGAACAACAAGAAAAAGCAGACCTTCACGCAGTTGAATAAGTTGTGCTGAGAGCTTTCTGTTCTAGTGACGAGAAGGTCTTACTGTGTATTTACTCTGCTGAACTCAACTTTTCCAATTATTCTCCCCTTTTAGTTTTTTTGTCGTTGTTGCAGGAGCTTCCCTTTTGAAACAACCCAAACACTCAATCGCTCAAGGACCAGTGTGTCAGTGTCTGCACAAAGTTTGTATTTCTGCATGTTCAGGACATTTCTTCTCTGTCAGGCACCTACTGTAGACAATGATATGACTGAAAATACTGAATATATTATATTTTAGATATATTAAATATATACCTTGCCCAATGACAGTTGGGATATGTTTCATAAATATATCTAAATATTACATATATTTATAGTTATATAACCACTCAATACCTAAATTATTGTTCAGTCAGCACAAACTGCAACTGCAGCTAACTGTGGCCATAATACTAGTCGAACTGAAATCTTAATGGCTTATTTTGTTTTCACTCTGGTAAGTAGCAAAACAACAAATAATGCTAATGTACCACTCTCAGGAAAAACTAAGCACAATGACACCTGGAGGTTTTTTATCAACATAAAGAGAACACATTATAATGAGCACATCTGTAAAATCTCCAAATGTACATTAATGTTAGCTAATATCACAGTATTAATTACCTTTCTCTACATTATTTGATCCTAAATTGAAGCATGATTTTATTTTGATATGTATTAATAATGATTTTATTATTATTTCTATGTTTCAGCAACTCAAAGCACTTGTTCATGCCTAGGAAATCATCTTCCTTTTATTTAAATAGCCCACCCAAAGTCCTCAAGACAAGATGTGTTTACCTTTTTTCACATATTGCACTATGGTAATCAAATCCTAATTACACAGACATGCAAACTTGATCTCACCAGCAAAAATGGGACAAATCTGCTAAGACTGCACACAGAGGACTGTGTCTTTCAAATGAACAAAATAGCCCACTGTGTGGATTTTGCACCTTTGCCTTATAATTATGCAAAGTGGGGCAATTTCTGCCCAAGTGCACAAAACACAGGGAGGAGAAATTACAAATAGCACATACAATGTGATTTATCAAGCCTGAAAGGATTTGTGGTGGTTGTGATTGTGTCTTTTTTTCTTTTTTATTCTTTCAGTTCATCCCATGGTCGGGTTCGCCACAGTGTAGCCTGGTCACACATTAATTTGGCACAGGTTTTTACGTCAAATGTCTTTCCTGAAGCAACTCTCCCCATTTTAGCACTGGGTTTAGGACCAGAACTCAGAGTGGCTTGTACAACCTCAGTGGCTGGAGCTTTTGACCAGTCAGGTCAGTGTCTCAGTGTGTTATCCAGGGACACTTATTACTTATGGTCATGAAGTACCACCCCTACAGTAAATGGGCAGCCGCTACCAAGTGTGCCACTGCCACCTGTGACTACATCTTTATTTAGTACATTTGAAAAGCAGGTGCAATGTGTTTGCACACTGATGGCTGCTGTTATGTTACTGTCCTCAATGTCTTTCCCTGCCCCACCTCATCTCATACCTGTGGCGGTTTTCCTTACTCAGTTGATTGTAACACATTTAAAAATGTGTACAATCGCCCCCTTTCCTGTCAGCCAATGTTTAGCTGAGGAAGGTAAGGGTCATGTATGAAAATCATCATATGATTCTTAGGTTATTCCTTCCAGGTGAAATTGATGCTGTTACAACCATTACCCGTCTCCCCTGTGTGCAATTTTGTATTTGTGTTGGTGTGGCTCTTTTCTGAGTCTTTGCTTTCTTTTTTTAACAGAGAGTAGCAGCTGTAACAAGACAAAGGTAAAATTTCCCTTTTTTTAATCTACACTAACCAGTTTGGAATACGATGGAGGTTTTCTGAGAGGAACATCTTGTCCACACAAGAAAAGTCCACATAGTGGGAAAATCCAATGGTTAACACATCCACAATGTAACTAATCTGTGTAACCTTTTCAGAGGAGAACAAAACTTTAGGTTGTCATTCTCTATTGTATTCCTTAATTCATCAAAAACAATAAATGGGTTCTCTTCCATTTTTTGGCTCTATATTTCAAAATGACCGAGATGTTGGTTTTATAATTTCAAAACAGGAATCCATTGGCCACAAAGTAGATGGATTGCTCCAAGATGCACTATCACAGAAATGACAGAGCGCCCCTGCCAAATACAGTAAATCATTGCCTACAGTTTGTGTTTGTTCTATATGTCACGGTCCTGTTACCTTTAAACATTTTTTTAGACAAGAAAATTAAGACAAGACTAGCTATACATTGCTATACCTGCTATGTGCTTTTTCCCAGCAATTGTGTCAATTTCAAATCAATTACTTCATGCTTATCTCAGTGTCTCAGTAGTCTTTTGTCCCACATTGCTTAAACCGATGTTATCTAAAAGGCCTCTACAGCAACATAAAGCACAATAAAGGAGAAGACACCATTCAACGTGTAAAATGCCACAACAAATATGCAAATGGTGAACTTTGACTTGCCTTTAGCCGTCAGTGAAAAACACCACTGTTATCACACCTAACTGTGCAGTAGGTGAAAAGTTAAAACCATAAAATAGAGATTTAACAAAATAATGTGAACGAAAGAGAAATAAAACAAAGGAGAGAGGTTGGACTTTGGATGCAGGTCTGTAGTCAGTAACTGAAGCATCTGTGTCCACCGCTGGTGCAATTGTGTCATGGCTATAAAAGATAATCAAACCCAAACACAAGCATGAACAAAAATACACACTCAGAGCCAATACATTCAGCTATATGCACACTCACAATAGAGCAGACAGGGAGTGTGGAGATGCAATATCCAGGAGGCAGCCCCTATTGGGCTCCCAATAGTAGGTTTCTACATTAATGCTGTCTGAGCTGAGGTAGCAAAGAAACTGTAAAACTCCCCTGCCAGGAAGTGAAAATAGATAAATTGTGAGCTTGAATTTTAAGGCTTCCACAGAATTTGCTTACCTAATCACACAAGGGACAGTCGATTCCAGAGATGGAGAGCTCGGCTGGAAAACACTCTGCTGCCTGCTGATTTTTGTTGTGTCAGTCAGGTAACCAGCAGACTGCAATCTGAGGGCACATGAGGATTCAAAAGTAACAATTAGGTCATGTAATATGATGGTGTAAACCCATGTAATGATTTCTGTGTTAACAAAAGTCACTGTCGCTATGAATTGGGCCACTGCTCTGCTTTATGTTTAACAATGGCAGATTTTTTTTTTATTTGCAAGAAAGTGGACTTCTTACATTTTTAATGCGGTGGTGAAAGTATAAGAATTTTAATATATTATATTTATAATATATTTGAGATACGTGTGCTCGCATGGAGTGTAATCATGTTTAGTGAGTAGTAATCGCAACTAGAATGAGGTGAGCATTGTCATTAGCTGGAGCATCTAAACAACTCAGGAAGAACTAATGTGGGTCACTGACAACATCTGTAGCCCTCCTGGCCATGTGTGTCGCCTAGACTACCTCCTCCTTTACATGATGGTCATTCCACTTTGACATAGACCTCCTTGGCATGACCTCCTTTTCTACTCTTTCAAACCATAAACCTTCTCCAGCCTGACTGTGGACACTGAATATCCCTTTTCTTTCAGACTGGTGGACTGCTGAGCCTTTTCTGTGGGGGAGCAGATCCGCAGTAGGGACAGGCTGGAGGATGTGTCTGCGGTGCTGCAACAACACATGCAACACACACACATACTACTGGTTTTCTTCATTAACTTCACCACTTTAACACAGTTCAAATAAACTACCATTCAGAATGTAAGGCAGCCACGGGTTGAGGCTCTGTCACTGGCTAGAAGCTACAGCAACAGAATGATCTTTGTGCATCCCCAGTCAAAGATCAATGACTACATGAATATGGTTTATAAGGACTACACATAGTGTAGTGTAGTGTAGTGTAGTAGTGAAGAAGTGTAGTACTAGTGTGCAGTGTACACTACAATCCATGCTGACATGAGTTAAAACTAGAGAAGCCTTTCAGATGAGAGAAACAACCAACTTTGGGATAAATGACCTGCATGATTAAGAATCTCCACAGACATGCGTTGTTCATTAGCTGCTAATGCTTTGCTATAGTCACCAGCTTGTCGCTAACTTACAGCTATAAACATCTGTCAAATGTGGCTAATACACTTAGAAGAATATCATGATATTTGACCATACTTTTCAGCACATACAGTGTTGAAAGTTGTGCAAACATAGTGATCCAAAACAGAACGTAATATAATCTGAACCAATTAGTCTAAAAAAAACACAACATGACTCAATTTTTAATCCTTCACTCAAATTCCTCTTTGCAGTTTGGATTGTAAACACGTTTTTGGCAAAACAAAACGCTACCACTTTCATCAGTTTGTTCCAGTGTTTACTTTTTATCACAGGGAGTACCACCACAGTACCACAGGTACTGACAAAACCCCTGTGAATCAAAGGAATTTGCTTACCGTTGTACATTTAACATCTGCTGTGTTCTCCTTGTGCAACATACAGGTTTCCAACACAATTTGCAAAGCACAGATGTTTGATTCACATCTGATTTGTTGCTGAACCATTTCCAAACAACAGGGAAAGCTGTTTTTTTTAGGGGGGGAAATGACTCTTCCTCAAACTCCAGTGTGTGAGCTCCACCTTCTGCCATTCTGTTGGAGATGCCCACATTCTGGCACATAACCAAACACATCCTCACAAAACTAGAGGAGCTGGGGGGAACGGCATTAAAATGACAATGTCTTAGGGTTTTTCTTTAAAAAGGATTAATATTACATATAACTACTCTGCTTTTTTAAAACATATTCATTATACCCACTTTAAAATGATATGCAAACTTTTAGGAGGCTCACTCGACTTCCAACAAAACACCCAGGCAAGAAAAATGATACAATTTTTCTTTATGTAAAGACATATTTTTCTGTACCAATCTGCCTGTTAGGTATGTGGTAGAATGTTTTAAGTGGTCTTTTTTTCCTTTTTTGTAAAACATACATTTCTATCTGGCTCTGTCTGCCCCTTATATTTATTTAATTCTTTTCATATTTTCTTTTGTATCTGTTTTCTTTCTTCAGACACACAAAAAGTGCATTCCAGCAACTAATATTCACTGTGCTTATTTACACCACGCCTTGTTTCCCTGCTCTCTGACAGCAGCTGTTCATAACAAACATCGACATGTCAACTACCCCACTATTTCACCCTACGTTTCTCTGTCATAATTACATGAATCAGTTTCTGGGCAGCTAAAATAACTACACAGCACTTCTCACTTCTCAGAAAAATGTGACAGTGCTCCCTCCTTCAAGTGGTGGAGAGTTTGCTGAGATGTGGAAGTTAACATACTGTTTACACCAGTTAGGTTTTAATCTTGTGGTGGACAGGGGTCAGCTTGGCACTTTTACCAATCTGTGGGTAAGCAGCCACATACAGTACACACACTGTGTTGTCATACCTGTCAAAATTTTTCCCACAGGTTTAGAGATTGCAAAGTTTGCAAACAGTCTTCTGTTTAACTGTCCTCTGCGTAAACACAGCCTAAACCAGGCCTCTTCGTCCATACTGACGCCATTAAGTTTGCCAAGTGGAAGGAAAATTTTAAAAAGCAGTCAGAGCCTAAAAAAAGTGTAATGCTAAGTAAAATTGCATAAGATGTGCGTTTGAACTAATGCCGGCATTGCACCTGCAGGAAAACAGAGCACCATATCTGACAGACCTCAGGTGTGCCAGCAGTGCCACAGGTGGTCTATACACAACATTTAATTGGACTGAATTTGAACTTCTTGGTACTCAAGGACATCTAAACTAAATGTCTGTGCCAGTGTGGTTTACAAGACATCAATTTTGTGAGAAAATGTAATAGAGGTTTTGATCAAGTTTAGGTTGGTTAGGAAAAACAACAGAGAAGACTTTCTTTTTACAGGTGTCCCTGTAAATGTGTAAAAATGTATATACCTTGCTCTCTGTACAAATAGAAAACATACAATAGAAAAGGTGTAAAATGTGTTATTGATTTTCCAATTCAGAACATTTCCAAACTGCAGGAGTAGCAACACAAAACAGCATCAAACAGTTTCTTCTGAAGAGAAGGAAACAAGTCCTGATTTCTCCGGCCAGTCTGACCGCATGAGGATAAACTGGAAACCATGACAACCTACAAAAGCATCATATTATCATTGTTATCCTTTAGTGGCATTGCGAGTGATAGACGAATCCAGACAGTAGAGCGACCTTCAGTTTGACATAGTGAAATGTGAAACCACAGCAGTTTGTCTCGCAGTAACTGTCATATGTAGCCCACCAGAATGTATCACACACTGTCATCGCCTTCACATGCCACTGTTGTACGCCTCACACACATACGTGCACGGTACATACAGCACACATGCACAAACCAATCTCATTTCATGGCAGAGCAAGGGCCCATCTGTGTGGCAGACAGCTGCTGCTGCAGTGAACAGCAGCAGGATGGATGGCAGTGTGAGGGGCTGTAATGGTTGCATTGTGCTCCATTGAAGGAGGAATTGATTATGTTCACTTGGATAGCTGCGTGGCTTCTCACTGGAGCGGTTGTAGACGTTCGATGGAGACTTGTGATAGGGAAGAGCTAGAAAGGGTGTCATGGGCATCAAATTAAGGATAAGCTACCATGAGCCTTTTTAGTGCTTTGATGATAGATAATCTTTATGAATAATTTCATCAACTAGTGGCCCTTTCCAACCTTGAGAATACATTGAGAAATCCTACCAACTTTCCTCAGACTGATGAAACTACTTCGTTTCCTTTACTGAATTTCAAGTATGTAATACAAAGACTGACATTTTCCATTTAGAATAATATATTTTCAAAAATCACACCCCCACTGAGTGCACAAAATTTGAATTTCATTACTAGTGTGAGTTATATAGATTCAGCCCATACATGGCAAACATTGTTTCTTAAGTCGAATGTTATATTTGTTTGATTATTTTCAAATGTGCTTTCTTGCTCCTGTAATATTCGGTGTCTTCTCTAGTCACTCTATTTTTTGCTGGCGCAACGACCCATTTTCCCGACAGAGATCATTAAAGTTTCATTTAATCTTAATACATTGTTAGACTCCTAATAGAAAGATGAGGATTATGGATAGAAAAATGGAGCAACTACACACAAGCCGTCTGCAGAGAATCCTTGAACGGAAGTCAAGCACCTCCCCTGTCTACAGGCTGTGCATAGTGAATCGAGAATGGATTTCCATCTCTGACTTTATCCTTTTTACTGTCTGCTTTTGTGCCGTTTGATTGAAGGTAGCATAGTTTCGGGGCTGAAAGAAAGAGACAGCTGCAGCTATGTCACATAGAGTTCTTTAGTCCCAGTGCGTTGGTAGTGTGAAATAAGAGTTTTGATAAACATACTGCAGCAATGGAGAAGGTACAGCTCCCTTTTTTCCCTTTTCCATTCGAGTTTTATCCATGTGTCAGCATCTCCCTCACCTGAGCCTGAATGTCTCATCTAGCATTAAGTACACCTAAATACACATACATGCTATATGCTATAGTGTCATGGTAACGCTTTATAATAAGGATACTGAATTATCATTAAATTCATGCATGAAAAATTATGAATTCATGCATGTAATACTTCTATCAGGACTTCACAATAGTAAATGCATGTGATAATGCAAGAAGAAAACAGTGATACATGAATTAATGCTATAACTAAGGTATTTGTTATTAATGATGTTCATGTTTTCTTCATTCACTGTGGTGCACAAGTATTTTGCTGCACGTCAAGAGCTGTAATCATCATTATCTATTTATTATTACCAGATCATGACTTCTTCATGTTTGTGGCTCGTTCTTTCACATTTTCTACATGTTTCTGTCAAATTTTTCAGGAAGTTGGACTTTATGTCTATTTAGACATTTAAAAAAAATAAAAAGTAATTTAAAAAATTCAATGATTTTTTTTAATTAATGTAGTTATTGATTATAGTTATTATTATAAAGTGTGACAATTTTTATAAGGATACATCAGATGCATATGAAGCTGGTGTATATACTGTGATATGCACATAAACATCGGGTAATCTGAGTCTAAATGAATTTACCTGTTGGAAAAAGAGGAAAACATTACATACTGTAGCCTTTTAGTGAGAAGCAGGTCTGAGTGTAGGGCTTAGGGAAAAACAAAGAGGGTCAGTGTGTGTGACAAAAAGCACTGGACCAGAGACTGTCTGCTGACAACAGTGAAGATGGCACACGAGCATCTGTGAGATCACCACCTCTCTTCACACTATATGTGTGTGATTTCAAACTCATCAAGCTGCCGCTATGCACAACATGCTCAGGTCATCGCGCTTGCCCTTTATTCATTATTTATCACACACAGGAAAAAGTCGCTGAATTGAACTGAATTGAATTGAAAGTGACATGGAAATTGTACAAATTAATAGTAATTTTCAGTCATGTAGTGTTTACCATTGACTTCTTTTACTGCTGTGTGTATGTGTCCACTCGCTCTGTCTTATTTCAGGATGTTCATGCCATTAAATTTTAATTAAGCCTAATGTAAAGAGTCTGCATCAAGCTGATCGTGTAAATAAGGTTTGTATTCATTGTGTCGAGGGGTATCCATAGCAACAAACATCATTAGCTACTCCGGCAAAGTTAGAAGAGAAATCTGACCTAGATGTGCAGTTTTATGTGCATGGCTTTGTGCTGGTAATTAACACTGTAATTTGGTGCTGACTGGCTTTTATAATATGTAGCATAAATTGTTCTGTTACACAAAGAGCACGGTTGAATTGTTTATTTTACAGCCAGCATATGTGGTTATAAAAACAGCTGTAAATGCTTTCTATGTATCTTGACCATATTAATCACAACTCCACAACCACTGAACATGTGCTTTCACATACAGCCTGCAACATCCTCTCTATGTGCAGAGTGTGTGTTTTCCCACTCACACAATTACACTCAAACCCTTTTTCAACCAAGCCAAGCCCTCCTAAGTAAATTTGTGGTGTCAGGTGCTTCCTGGGTGCAATAAATCCAACTGGGCTGGCATGGGTGGGAGGTGAAGGAAGCCGGGAGGTAATTTGTGGCCAAAAAACGGGGCATTTTTCCACACCACTCATAAACTATGACGCCCAGTCTGGCATACTAATCCATAGACTGCCGAACTCTCCCCTCACCAGCCAAAAGGTTGGCATCACCTTCGATCATGTGTAAGCTATTGCAAAGGGAAGGACTGTCGTTTATTTGCCGTGATCCTGTGGGAGGCGAGAGGAAGGGATGGCAAAGATGTGAAAGCAGGATCACACAGAATATTATGACCTTCTTCTCTCACCTCTCCCTCCCTCGCCATTTTTCAGTTTTTGAAAGATGGATGGAAACCTGGATGTGTATGTGTGTGTGTGTGTGTGTGTGTGTGTGTGTATTTGTAATGTGTAAGAGAGACACTGAAAGAAGAGCTTTGATTATGGCCAGTGTGTGAGAGATAGTAGCAAAGAGGGAGATGGTGTGGGAGGGATGTCAGTCATGAACCAGCTGAGAAAGCAGTGGAAGGCAGTATTTTCATGAATCTTTAACATACACACACAACAAAACATTTCATTTTACAGCAGCACAATTGAGAGAGAGCCCCCCGTGTCAAAACAAAGGACATGCTTATCTCCTGGCTTTTCACTGTGTGGGTGTGTGCAGTTACAAGTAAGCACACGTGTTTATGCAAGCAGGTTGCACTTGTGTTTGCAGTTGTGATTAAGGCAAAGAACACAAACACATACATCCTGTGTAGACACATGTGTGATTCTTTGGTCAGTGTTATTACCACCTAATAGCTTGCTGGCTGTGGATTTATAGTCATGTGCTACTCTGTCTGTGTAGCCCGTTGCTTCATGGATCAATGCATTAAAGCCTGCTGCTTTGAATACCAAACAAGGTTTTGGCTTGCAGCTCCAGCGCCGCTGTGCCGAACAGATTGCACGTGGTCACTCTCCTCGCTGCACAACAAAAATGCCTTCTTCCCCCTGAGCAGCCCGAGCGCCACTGTGGCGTTATTTAATAGCAGCCCCAGCCATCCTCTCTTGGCGCAGCGAGCCGCCTGCCGAGGCTCACTCAGTAAGCAGCTCCCCCTGCACTTCCACATGCAAAATTTATGACTGCAGCGAAACACAAAAGAAGAGTGGGATCTAGTTCTGTCTCACAGAGCAGATATAGGTTTTCACATCCCATACTCCTATACCCCAAGACACTGTTCAGCTGTGTGACAGTGGCAGAAGGAGTGAAGGAAGAGGGAGAGAGAAAATATTAAAATGTGCCTGTCTAGCATATGTCTATTTTCATCCTTTTCTACTGAGTATAAGAGTTTCTGTCTTATTACAGTTAGAGGAGGGAACAGATTCCCAGGCAGAACTAGGCTGTCTCTTGTCTTCCCACGAGAATGTTCTTGGATCTACTATAGGTGCAGGTGGAAGCTCGGCCCATTTAGGAGGTATTAAAGAAAGCCTGTCTATTAATCCACAAGTGAGAGGTTATTTAAGGTTAAATTATGTGGCATTTTTAAGCCACCACACAAAGACAGATTTGTGGTGAAATGACCAGTATCGTGGCGTTTGCGGTGTCTAACAATACAAATAATCCAGCGTGCAGTGGAGTCTGCACATTTCGCATCTTTTTGTTGCACCTACTGAATTTGCTGATCTTCAGCCAAAACAAAGAAAGTTATCAGTGAAGGTTTGTCAGTGACATAAAGACTATAAGTGAACTAATTTGCTGTAACTCAAGTCTTATATTCTGGTAAAAGTCAAATTCATTTTTTGTACAAATGTCTACTGAAAACATGGCAGAAAAACACAATTTAAAGTATTTTTATACTAACAGGATAATTGGGACGGCCATACACCCACATAGACCCACACACACTGCTTTACATTTTGATCTCTATTGAATTTAAGGTCAGTCATTACATGCTTGACCTCTGTTGCGTGTCTCCTTCCAAATTCTGGTGCTCATTAATCTATATTCTAAAATGTCATTTGGTCTTCCCCTCATGTTGCTGTTCAAAGGAAGAAGTAATACAACCGACAACGTGGGTGGATGAGCAGGTAATAGCTTGTCTGTCGGTGGTGTCTTACGTTCACCACTGTGGTGCATTGATTGGCCTTAATGATGTTTTCAGTGGCAAGAACCTGAAAGGAAACAAAGTTGAAGAGACAGAGCTGTCCAAAGGGCTGATAGACCTTTCTGATGTGACTAGACTTTGAAAGCACCAGCCTCTGTAATCCACTGATGACTTACCCTTTAATTACTATACTACTCAGTTTGCAGGCTCTAGAGTGATCAGTGCTTCCTGTCACTCATCCCATCCAGTAATTTAATTTTAAAATTATATCCCTCATTTTAACAACTGCAAACTTGCAAACAAATCAACATCAGGATTAATCTCTGTGAAGGTTCCCAGTTACCCAGGTCATGGTTATCCCAGAATTTCTGTTTAGTAGAAACTGGACTTGTTTCTTAGTTCTGAAGTTCTGAGGTTAGTCCTGACGTTTTGCCTTCCATCCAGAAGACTTCATCAGTTCAGATCAGGATTAACCGTTTCAGTGTCAACTTAACCAGGCATTGGTTACGTTTAATTCATGCTTCTGTGTTAAATTTACACAGAGACTACAGTGTTGTGAGCATTTATACTCCTGCACCTGTGTGGTGCAATTACACCAGATTTGAAAAGTTGTTATTTGTTTACATTGTAAGATGATGAATGCTTCATCACAAACAGAGTCTGAAAATGAAGTCTTCAAAATAAAGACAAACTGCAGACTGGTTATTTAATGTGCATATTTTTGAGTCAAGTTAATTACGCAGATATTGTTGATGATCAAATATTAAAACCAATCTTCTTTACGCTGAGTTTATTCTAATGTTAATTTGGAAAGTATATACGGGCACATCAGCAGAAATGTGGATATTAGGCCACAGTACTATTCTTTAATGTGCGAGTCAACGAGTCCTAATTACTGCCAGACCTGTTGAATCAAGAAATCACCTAAATAGAAGCTCCAAGAGGACAACAATGACTCATCCAGGAGATCATATAAGAACCCAGAACAACACCTGAAGAACTGCAGGCCAAACTGGATTTGCCTCAACAAATACCCGTGATTTGACAGTAAGAAAGAGAGTTTTGGATCGGCAGTGGCTTTCTCCCTGGAATTCTTTCATGGATGCCCTTTTTCGGCCAGTCTCTACAAGGGCTCGTCTCACATTTGAGACATCTTGACTGTCCTTAAGACTTTGGGGCAAATATTCTGTGGACTTATGAGACAAATATCTAAGTTTTTGGAAGGTATGCATCCCGTTATATTTGCCGTAAAACTAACACTGCATAAAAAAGAACATGAAACACTCAGACATGATGGTGGTAGTGTGATGGTCTGGGGCTGTTTTATAGCTTCAGGACCTGGACCATGATTGATGGAACCATGAATTCTGCGCTCCACCACAATGTTCGTAACCTCAAGCCCAAGCACACTTGAGTTATTCAGCACAACACACACAAAATCTAAAGTAGTAGCCTAGTCAAAGTCTGGACTTATATCCAAAGAGGCTGTTCAAGCTCAAAACCCCTCCACTGTGGTGGAAATTAAATAATTCTGCAAGGAAGAGTGGGCCAAAATTCCTCCACAGTGATGTGAAAGACTCATTGTCAGGTATCACAAACACTTGATTGCAGTTGTTGCCGCCAAGGTTGGCACAATCAGTCATTAGGTTTAGTTTGAATTACTTTTAGGTTTAATTACTTTTTCACACAGAGCCAGGCAGGTTTGGACATCTTTTTTTCTTAATAAATGAAATCATCATAAAAAAACCTGCATTTTGTATTTACTCTGGTTATCTTTGTGTAATATTAAAATTAGTTTGATGATCTGAATCATTTACGTGTGACAATTACGTAAAAAAAAAAAATCACGAAGGAGGCAAATGCTTTTTCATAGCACATGCTTTGAAAATACACAGGCCATACCCCTTCTCCAAAGTTTCACTCCAAATCTATTAATTATTGCCATCTGTGACATTCTCTGTTCTATTTTAAATGGATCAAAAAATATCTTCATAGTTTCAGGCAGACTTCCCAAAAATGCCCATTAATATTAATTCCAGAGTTATCCGAGTCTCGCTTCCCTCTCAGAGTGGTAGTTAGTATTTCCACTGGTGGGGAAAATAGCTTTTTAAGATTGCCATGATGTGGCAACAAATCACATTCTGACATCAACGCGAAAGGGTCAAAATCAATCAGCCGCTCAGTGGCCTTTGACATTCAATAAACGTCGGTGAGTATTTATATGCGCCCCTAACCGCTGACTAAAATAACAGGCCGCAGATGACAAAATATGATAACAATTAGACAGGCCGCCGCATGGGGGCCCCTCACATCTGCATGGATCACTGGCTGAATCACAGCCATGGTGGGAAATAGAAAGTAACAGGGTCTAGATTGGGAGAAAGAGGAGGAGGGTTGAGGGGGTAAGACAGAGAGAGGAATCATCACGGTGATGTGGTCATTTACCAGAAAGCATCGTTCAGCCCACGCAAACCCAAATGCCACCATCTAAATTCAGCCTTAATTAGGCCTGCACTGAATAGAGAGGACAGGAGGCTGAGAGGACTAACAATATCAGTTGTTTACAATAACATCAGCCACCTAGTTATGGCGAATGTGTGACAGGGCGATAAGGTCACACACGGGACCACATTATAGCAAAGTGGATGCAGCTTTAGCTGGTAAAATTGATCCCACCACCCTTCAGCCTGTCTGTATTACATGTTTTCCACGGAGGGGATCTTAAAGTTATTCTTGTAAACCCAATTTAAAATCCTACATCAATTCATTCTTGCGTCATTGTTGTGTTGCTTATTGGAAAATGGCTCCACATACAGTAAGTGAGTAAATATGATGAAGAGCCTTATAAATGAAGATGGGTAAACAACAAAAGCAGTCTGCAGTGAACCTCTTCATGATGGATGTCTACTCCATGACATGTGACACTGAATGGAGACATTTATGGCCTCCGAACTAAAAGACCCAACAACAGCTGAAGCACTTTGTATGTGTTTGTAGCAGATAATGGTTAGTATCCAGTAAATCCAACTGCTTTCATATTCAGCTTTGCTCACCTGCCTGAGCTGTGCCCCTCCACAGGTGTGAAAATAACTGCTACCTAAATGGGCAATGGGTTTTTCTCCTCCTCCCTTTGATTGGTTGTTTTAATTTAAAAATAACTAAAGTTATCTATTTATTTTTGGTATATTTATTTCACTGAAAAGGCTCCTATCGGTTGCTGGCAGGTCACACAATTCCAATTTCCAGAGTGGCTCCTCACCTAAAATGCAGAATGAGTCTAATAATGGCCTTTCGCACTATCGGCCTCTTCTCTCCCTCTCCTGACACTTTCTTTACCTTTGGCTGTCTGTCATTGTATTCTTCAGAGCAGGGAGATAGGTCAAATGGACAGACGTTTGACATTTCATGTGAAGAAATGTGGCGGAGTCTGAAGATTAAGTTAGCCATTCAACTGTCCATAGGTGGGTGGAAAAGTGTATTCAGCCATACGAATGTATGTATTAGGTCAGTGGTTTGATAAGTCTGGTATAAATGGTAGGTCTGTAATGTATAAATTCTAACTTTTACATTAAAGCTGCTACAATTATTTTTCCTCTCTTTATTAACAATGGCTCATATTACTTGTATCTGAGATGGTTCACTTGTGATAAACCTAAAAGACGATTCTCACCCTGTACACCTTTACAGTTACTAAACATTATGACATTCACCTTTGAACACATTAGCTAACACTGACTAGCAAGTTTTAATTTTGTTTTATTTTAACAATGGGAAATTAAAATACATGTTTTCTGATGTCCTGAAAAAGTAACTAGCAGGACCATATTTCCCAACCACTTCACACTCACTGAATCATAGCATGTTGTGGCCAGACAACATGTCATGCATGCATACCAGTCAAAAAGGAAAAAAAAAGAAGACAACCTTGGTTAAACATCCATCCATCCATTATCTTAACCACTTGTCATCTCAAGGGTTGCGGGAATGCTGAAGCCTACCCCAGCTGTCACTGGGCGAGAGGAATCATACAATCTGGACAGGTCGCCAGTCTATCACTGGGCTGACAGAAAGACACAGACAACCATGACTGTACTATTCACACCTATGGTCAATTTAGAGTCAACTGTATTTACTACTGTACTGTATTTAAACCATAGTGGACACTTTAGCTTTTGTAGTGCACACTTCATTTCGGGTAAGGTTAAATATTGTCTGTAGATGGGTATAAAGGAAAAAAAGTAAAGAAATAGCCTGCAAATGTATTTTAAAATTTGACCCATAATGACAAAGAGAAAACATATTCTCAAACATCTTTGCATATTAGTAAAAGTCAAAAACTAAAATCTCTTCTTTGCAAAAACATTTACACACTTAATTCAATACTTTGTTGAAGCCTTTTGGCAGTTTTTGGTAGATTTCTACACAGAAAATAAGTTCTTCCGCTAAAATCATTATTTCTAGACAGGATGCTTTGAGGATTGGGGTTAAGAACCACAGGTCTAGCAGGCTTTTCTGTGACAGCCTCATCATTCCTTTGTAATGAGAACTTGCACTTGGGCCCACTCTGCCACCTAGTGGTTGCTGGCCGTAGCGAAAATGAAAATAAGGTGTGGATGTACCCCAGAAACACAATGCGGCTTGAACAGCTGGCGTCTTAAAAATATGCAAAATATTAGTAATTGCAGCTTTAACTTTGGTTGGATCTCAGAAATTCAACTGAAATTAGTTATAGGGCCTTTAAATCTGTTTGCTGTACATACTGTGTGTGAAAAGTTGTAGGCTCTTTTATATTTTTCTCGCTCTGCACTTATTATCACGCAGCCAGTTAAATAGTTTTGGGGACCTTACAGAATGTAATTTCCAAGAGACGCCCTGAGAGGCCCAACTAGGTTGTGGGAATTGGTAAACACACAGAACAGGCTAAGTCCCCCGAGGCCCTGCAGTGCCTAAGAGAAAGGGTAAGTGAGTGTGGATAACACTGCTATCAAACAATGCGACGGCACAGTCGGTCAGAAAGGGACTTAAACTCATTACAGCTCAGCAAAGCTGGGCCCACATGTTGGGTTATAGTTGTCTACTTATCGCTGTGAAAATTGGGCCTCTCTAAAGGAGAATTTGGAAATGTCACTTTGTGAAATGAACTCACTCTCAATGCCTACAGTGTTAACTGTGATCCTGTGGTATATTAGGGGCATTGCTTTGAACTGCCTAGAGCTGATTGTAATGTTGTTTGGTGCTGCCGGAAAGTTAAATGAAAACCATGGTTGGATTTAGTTTCAGAATACACAGTGCGTTTCCACTAATATTGTGTTTCTTTGTTCATTTTATCTATCTAACCCATTCATCTGTTTAATAACAGATGAAAATGAAGGGAAGAACATTAAAGGACTTTCAGAAACAAACATAAAAAGAAGAGAAGTTTAAGCCTTGAGCCAAAAAGGAAAAAGCAAGTCAGTATTAGAAAGGTGATCTTATGTTGTGTGGACTGTGTGTACGTTTCCGCTTGCTAAAAGATTTTCAATTTCCCCAGGTTCAAAGATCACAAAATAAGATTTGAAACCAATTTGCAGAGTTTCCACCTGTTCTTTAAAAATAGGTCAGAAGCACTGTGTGAGGCAAATGAAAGTAATCTGAAATCCTTTATTAAAGCAGAATTATTTAGGCTAATTGGCAGCTTTCATAAGACTTCAGAGGTGCTTGCATTTTAATGACGATAAAGAATACGCATTCAATGTTAATTAGCGATGAAGAAACTTAAAGCCCGATAAAATCAGTGAAATAATTTGTATTATAACCAACAGCAGTAATTTTTAGTATTACAAGGTTAACTGAATAATACTTTTAGCAGATTTTCATATTAAGAGAAGAAGTCGAAACCAGTAATTATTATTTTAACTGCAGATAACATGAATTGTAAGGATATAATCAAAATGAAAAACTGTGAAACTAATACAAAGTTTGGACCCTTGGAAGTAATGATGACTATGATGGTTTGATAAATTGTCAGAGTTTGAAGTTAGCTAACACTAAGTTATTATAAAGATAATCAGAATATATGACAGTCCGACTGCTCTTTAGCTGTGCTAGAAGAAACCAACAAACTTACTTTAAGAACTTGGCTCCCATCTTGTCAGTCACGCCTACGTGCATCCTGATTCATCAGGATTTCAGGTTCCTACTTACTGATCTGTACTTTTTAAAGAAAAAACATTATTACTGCTGTAAAGCCCACAGATGATGAAAAAAGATGATGAGGAGGAAGAAGTTTGACAAAGGTCACTGGATGGATTTTTTCTATAAGGTAATCAGTATATGAAATGTGCATTAGCCTCTGATGACACTTTTCAAATGCCAGTCAATTTTCACTGCAATTCAGCTTCAGCTTATTTTTTCTCAAGTGATGCATTTTGTTCCATAAAACTTGCCTACGGTGCACATGTGAAGAAAATAACAGTTTTAACTTGAAATGAGGTGATGAGCGAGTGGGTGAAATTATTAGAGAAGAGACACGTTGAAGGCAGTACCTGATGGTTTTAATGTGGTGAACAGGTCAAGACGGGCACTCTGGACCTGGGAAATGATGACACCTGCCAATTCTGTTATGTAATTCTGTTATGAAAGAAAATATTCTTATTAAATGTTGAGACAAAATATGAGGGGGAGGGTTCAGTTTTTCTTTCCATTTACATTGTCTTTCTAATTCCAAGCATTTAATCATCCTTCGCCTCTACCACAACAACACAGGCATTTTTTTTATTTAACACAGGGACTGTTGTTTAAGTGAAAACTGAACATAGTGAGGTTTCATTTAGTATTTCTTTGTAATTTCAAACATAATTACATTCATGTTAGATCCACATGGCTCCAAAGCTCAGCAATTTAAACTTTTATTGTCATACGTACAATTTGGGTAAAGAACCTCTAGCATTTAACATCTGATCATCTTCTAAAATTGCTTACTTTTAAATTAATATTCCCTCTTTGTGTCACTATTAATGTGTCACTTAGCAGGGAAATGCTAGGCAAAATAAATATGAATTGTTTGGCCATTTTGTAAAAATAAAAAACATCCTTTTGACATAAGTTAGGTAGTAGTTACTGCATGTTAATTAAGAAATAACGATGAGATGAAATGTGTCACATTTAGTATAATAATGGCTGTATAACAAAAAAAAAAATGAGAAATACCAGATAATCATATCGTAGTGGATTTACTGTTTCCATTTTAGCAGAGAGTTTATTTTTTTATTAAAATCATGCAGTAGTGACAGGACTTTTTAGCCCTGAGTAGTGTCTGCAGGTTCTTTTCAGATCTTTTCAGATAATGTAGAACAGCATATAGGGGTTCCTCACTTGTGCACAGTTATCATTAGCTGCTTATTGCTGTGAGCACATGGTGGTCGTGCAGCTCCTCTCTTTTCTAAAGTGGATGTGGTGGCACAGTCAGAGGACGTGGTTTGCAAATTTTAGTGAGTAAAAACAAGAAGACGAGGTGCAGGTCCCTTCAGTCCCCAGTGAAATTATATCCTTATGTCCATATGCTAACAGCACACAGAGAGTGAACACATTTAGCTGTGAGTCCTTGGCGAAAGCCTGTAAAGTTACAGTTTTAACTCAAGGGAAGCACTGGTGCTCCCTAAATTAGATCCCTGTGGGCGCGTGTTTGGAATGAGAAAGACAACGAGACCCGTGAATAGAAAGAAAAACGTTTCCCACTCATATTTTGTCTCAACATTTAATAAGAACCTTTTCTGCCCACCAGAGGCCATCCCATAACTGAAAGGTCATGTGCTTGACCCTCCTTTTCTCCCCAGAAACACAGTTCTAATTACACTGTGTAGAAATTGCTGATTGAATTGTCTAAAAAAAAAAAAGAAAGAAAGAAAGAAGTACTCCAGTATCCCACACACTCTGCTCTAAATGGAAGCTCAAAGTAGGTAACCAGAGCAAGGTTTGTCCCCTGTAGACAAATCATTGTTCTGACATTAACAATATCTTTTTTTTGGCAAATATTATTTAAAATGCATCACTCGCTAGCTCTGCAAACACGTCATGAACAAAGGTTATTACTTTGTAAAAGTAATCCATAACTTAACAAGCTTTTACATTTTTCAAATTTACTTCTCTGCCATGTTTAGTGTTTTGGATTTCGGATTATGTGACAGCAAAGTATCAATAAAAACGTTTTGACCCATAATGAAAGCATTTTCTCAAAAGACATATTAAAAACTAAAATCTCTCCTCCAAAAGTATTCACACCCTTGACTCTCTACTTTGTTGAAACCTCTTGGCAGTTTGGAGCAAATTTCCACAAGCTTTTCACATGTGGATTTGGGCAGTTTGTGCCAGTCTTCCTGACAGATCCTTTCAAGTTCCATCAGGTTGGATGGGGAGTGTATTTATTTTGTCATCATGGGTTATTGAGTGTGGTCGATATGAAATGCAAGAATTTCATAATTCTATTCAATTCAATTTTAAAAAATAATTTGCCCCTAGAGCTGTACTGCAGCTGTAGACACATCAGAAAGTCTACAGCTGCGGTTATAAATCCTAATATTTTGTTATTAGCACTAAATCCAAAAGACAGCTGAGGCTGACGGGATATCATTAGTGTTGCAGGTAGTGATTCTTAAACCAAACACAGAACAAAGTGAAATGTCAACATGATGGTGCTTCATAGTCTTCATTAGGTATCCAAAGTTATTAAGACTCATCAGGCAACATCAGTCTGCACAATTATTGAGTCCATCCTCTCAGTTGCACATATTTCAGTCAGTGGTGAACCAACTATAAATAACATGGTGACAGCACCAATCTACTGCAATACAACAGCTCTGCTGTGAATTCTACATTTACCAAGTTATATGAAAAATTATAATTTTCTATTTGCATCAATGAGGGGTCCAAATCATTAGAGACACTTCTTAACAAAATTATAACTTTGTAAATGTAGAATTCATAGCATAGCTAGACTATACAGATGATCATAATGTTGTCAGCTACTTAGCTAAGTAGCTAAATATTTTTAATGCCACTGTGTTGACTCTTAGCTATAGCTATATAGCTAAAACGCCTCCTGGCTGATCAAAATGAACATCAAGTAAAGAGTAAGAACACTGACAGAATCTGTATGTGTCTTGTTTGGTGCGACACAGTATGATCAGTCACTAATGTCCTCAGGTTTCAGTGTGCCGCTTGGTAAATGTGAAACACTCTTTACTGGAAAGCAGCACTAGTCCTCTAACTAGTCTCTATGTTTTTTTTTCTTGCTTCTCCGAATGATGTATTGTATGTATTTCTTATTTTTGCACACATTGTAACATCTTCCCTCTCCTGGACAAACTTTGTTCCTCCACTGCTGCTGCAATCCCTCTTTGTCACCAGACTCTCTCTCACAGTCACTTTTTATCTCTGTTTCCTCTCATTGTTCTTTATCTTTTCTTTGTTCTCCATCTGCTGCAGAGTCCATCTTTCTCTCACGCTGTTGGTTCTTCCACTTAGATGCATTCATTTTTTAGCAATTATTTTTTCTTTGTATTCTCGCGGTCTGTTTTCTTCTAGTTCTGCGCCGTATAAATGACGTCTCAAACAGCAGCAGTATTTAGAGTCTTTTAACATTAGCTCAATCAGAGCGTGATTTATAAAACACACTAGTCACACTCTGACATTTTGCTGTCATGCATATGATAATGACATATTACGACACATTTTGCTGGTGTATACTGAAAGCACTCCCCTGATTTGCATTTTTCTTTGTCTCATGCAAAATAATCACAGCAAACATTATTCATCTACTAATCAATTACATTCACGATCCAACTCCTACTGAACTGATCTTGTGTTTAGTGCTATAAAGCAAATGTAGCATTGAGCATGTCCGAGCTAAACTAGTAAACATGGTAAGTACCTGCTAAAACATAAATGTTAGTATGTTATCTAGCTAGTGTTAGCATTTAGGTCAAAGCAGGCTCGTGTATAGCTAGCATCGCCGTAGACTTTCAGCTTTGTTTTCATCAGTTTTTAACACTGCTAAGACTAAACTAGAAATATTAATTTAAGATGATTTTTTTTTTTTTGTAGGAGAAAGTAAAGAATGACCACCACAACAGAAGCAACCTGATTCCATCACGTTTGTATAGTGGCCCAATTTAGCCCCTTTCATTGGTGTTTGCCGACGGTTACTGTGAGAACTAGAGACACTGATGAACCATTATTTAATATAGAAGACTATTGTGCACCTCTTCCACCACTAGACCTTTTCTTTGCCTTGTCCTCTTGAAAGTCTTGTGAGATTACGTTGTGATGATCAACAGAACATAATATAACTGACGTAACTTAAAATGCCATAAG
Organism: Helostoma temminkii; assembly: GCA_900302695.1. Lineage (NCBI taxonomy): Eukaryota > Metazoa > Chordata > Actinopteri > Anabantiformes > Helostomatidae > Helostoma > Helostoma temminkii. Next base: position 135,435 of record OMLM01003735.1, read on the forward strand.
TTCATGTATTGTAACAATATTCTGCTGATTATCCAGACATCAACACTTACATAATTACTCCTCAAAAATACCATAAAATTAAGTAATGTTTAATTTTTCTTACAAGCCCGTAGAATAACGATGGAAATAAAAAGTTCCAAAACTAAAATAGGGTACACACAACAGACCAAAGTTTCTTTGGCCGTGTTATTGGGTATCTTGTCCTGTTTAATTATAGGATATGACAGCACAGCTGAAGGAAGGGCAGGTGATATAAGGTTGGAACTGCCATGTCTTCCATGCCATAATGACATTTTAGTTTTTCTTTTTAATTAAGAAAGTATTGCATTTATAAATACTTTTTATTCACATGTTAATGAGAAGCCAAAGGTTACAGGAACCTTAATATGCAACTACATCGCTCAGTTAATACACAGTTATATCAAAGTGAAAGTGTTGCAGATGATACTCTGACAAAACACATCATGAGAAAAGTCCAAATAAAATCCAGAGATTTTAAGAAGAAATACGAGTGATAATTGTTCATCAAATTTTGAACCTTAAAGGACATTTCTGTTTATTGAAGAGTTTTTCCGGATTAAAACTCAGACACAACAACAAAACTGCTGCCACTGGGACAGCTATAGTTGTTAGGTGGCTTTGCAGTGGCATGTCCTCGCAGTTAGAGCAGGGCTGTTTGTGCGACTCCCCCTAACGGCTGGTGTACACGCAACTGCCACTTAATTCTGCTTATTTCCAAAAATCTGCCAAACTGGCTGTAGAGCCAAATGCCAGTGTTGAATATTTAATGGACAACAACATTTTCCTCCACATTTTTATCAGAGTCCACACTTCAGCCATTATTGTATAAACCACAATATGCTGCTGAGGAGTTTTTTTCCAAAGAAGACGAGGGCTGTGAGTCAAGTAGATGCCACCAGGGAGGATGATGTGGGTGACAGATGGGCTGCAACAACACTAGCGAACAGGGATGACTGGTTATTGCAAAGCCATGTCCACAGAAAGTAGGAGGAATCAACATAAAGCACTAATGTCAGGCAAGCTTGTCAGTGGAGATTGTCAAATTTTCAGGACATGTTTTGAGTTTAGCATGTAGGGTAAGTAAAAAACAAGATGATCTGTTGTGTGACCTCCTAATGGTTGTCCAGTTTCAAACACCTTGAACAGTAAGTCACTGTCTTATAAAAGATAGTGGGATTCACATTTTACTGCCCATTCTGAGGTGTAAAAGCAGAACTGAATGAAATAGTCTGTGTAGATCTTATTCATCCATGTGGAACTGTACATCAGGTAGAAATGAAACTAACCACTCGACTGTAGAGTTGGACGTGTTTTACCACTTATTTAAAGGGTTTCATCAGTTCAGTTGAATTTGCAGTTTTTCATAGCAGCCAACTGTTATCTGCTGTAGTGTATCAGGTCATACTAAAAGACTAGCCATAAAAATGCAATGATCTGCACTGCACATTGCCTCTACCTTTTCTTCCAAAGAGCAAATATGATGTCCATCCAGCTGGAATCAGAGGAGGTGAGCTTCATTCTTGGCCTGTTCAAACCTCAGTGCTGGTCCTTTTTATTTAATGCATCACACATACTGAAGGTGGTCTTCCAATGAAGGCCAAACAATGACTAAATATGCTGTCTTTTTCTCAAGCTCTGGGAATGCATGTATTAGCTTGTGGAAAGTGGAAGTTGTGCTAAAGGTGAAAGAAGTCAAAGAAGTAGTGCGCCATTTAATGTCTTTAAAGTCTAGCATATTTTTAATCTCAGATGGCTCAAGGTTTTACGGCCTCTGAAGAATTAGAGTTGAGTTGGTGCTGCTCATCGTGGTCCACCCCTGAAATAGACTGGGCAACTGTACCAGAAGGTTGTGAATGTCTGACCTTGGCTGGATTGAGAGATGCTTCAGTTTGAGAGCTCAGACAGACCAGGGTCAATATTGTTATCATCGTTGTTCACTTGACAGACCAGCAATTCTTGACAAGGTTCAAATTATACATCACTGTAACCAGCCCGATTCTCTACACCACTTCCTTTGTTTGTACTAGAGTAGAAGGAGCTTTTAATCAGGTTTCAAATCCTTTTGACGATTGACGACGGTGAGATGACCTCCTGTTCTGGCGTCTTCCAGGTGCCCTGCAGGAACAGTCTCAGGTCCAAATCCAGGTCAGGTTAATCAGAGCCAAGTAAATCAGGTTCAGAGCAGGTCAGGGTTCAGCTCCGATAAACACGTAATTCAGGTTCAAAGCAGCAATTATGCAATCAAATCTATAAGGTTGAGGTAACTTACTGATCAGAGGGGGTCAGAGGAGGGTTTCTTGTCCAGAACAGATCATGTTTGATACTGGGCACAAAGGTCAGAACAAGGAATGGCTGGAGAGTCACAGCAATGCAGATCAGATAATGTGTCAGGGGACTGAGAGCTGCAGGTCTGGTTAAGTAATGAAAGAACCAGATGTTAGAAATCAGACGGATGAGAGGGAGATGGACCAGACAGGAAACTGACCCTATATAGAATGAAAACCAGAGAATCAGGCCAGACACCATGACATTTGGTTACAACAGCGTCATGTCAGTGTCAGCTGGCTGACATGTTGGCAGGTATTCCCAATCCAGATTATGTTTTGATGTCCCAGATGTCCTGGCCAAAGAACAAAGTAGTTCAGTTGTCTACAATTAGTTTGTATCACCTAGGACTTCATATTCACAGTACTAGGTCTCAGGTTTGGGCTCTTCTCACCATTTACCACAGCCTGATATCAAGGAGTACAACATTTTGAAAATACATTACTCTGACGTGTATAACATCAGACCACACAAAGCATTATATATAAACTATAAATTTTTCAGAGCTCACCCTAAACATCTCTGGGGTGGCTTTCAGTGGAGCTGAGCTTCCCTTTAGCGTCTCGCTATGGTTATAATACACCCTCACATGATAGCACTGTTTGGTCGTACTTGAGACACTTTGAGTTAGCTCTGTTCTTCTGACCTTCCTGCTCCATTTTTCTGCCATTAACCAGCAGTTAATACGCTCTGATGTTAGAATTTTCTTTGCTATTCACCGTCTATAATTCACACTCTTTCAGCTTAAATTTTGAAAAAGGCTCTTAACTCAAAAAAGGCAATTTGACATGTACAATGGTTTTCATTAATGTCTTTCTTTCTCAGTAGACCATTTCTCATCTTGTTTCTCATCATTCATTCACACCTTCTTCCATTCTTCAGTTTCATACCACAAAACTCGTTGTCAGTTTTTTTTCTCCTTTTCTTCTTTGAGACATTAGTTTTACTTTTCTTAAATACTGCTTCTCGACCACATCGGCCCTTTTTTTTCACGTCTTGCACCTTTCCTTTTTGTCTTTTTAAACCACTCTCCTCTTTTTTTTCTTCTCCTCTCATTCTCTGCCAACACTGAAGGGTGCACGAATGGATCATGTGGCAGCTATATTTTTGACAGGCCTAATCAGGCTGATACTTTTCCTTGAACAAGGGCAGCAGCTGCCTTGTACCTACACTGATCTACTGTATAGAAGCTGTGCAAGTCAAGACATTGACACAAAACGTACATGTAGAACAGCTATTGCTGTGAAAATTAGCATTCACTACACATACTGTTTGGTGGCTGTTTTTATCAATGTTTGGTGCATGTGTGCATGGAGTTTTATCACGCTTGGCCACAGAGGAGACCAAACCACTAACCCTGCAAGTGTCACAGTCATGCTTTAACAACTGGGCCATACAGAAGGCTTTCTAGCATGGGATTATTCAAAAATATTCTGCAGCACAGAGCCCAATGCTAACATAAATTCCTTGAGTTCATGAAAAGTAGAGCACTTTTCCCCATTTTTCACAGAGTCTTCCAGTATGCTGCAGTCTTTTGGTGCCACCAGTACCCAGTCACAGCGGAGTCAAAGGAAATGCTAACACAGCGAGTGGTCAGGAGCGGCACATTTTCAGCTGGTCATTTTTCACTTCAGAGGCTACAGTATGAAGTTCTGATTTGTGCAAACTGTGATAATTTTCAGGTGTGCACCATGAAAAATACGGTTGTGTACATGAACGCACACAGGAAAAAAGACACACTGAAAAATGTAGAATGCTAAAATGCAGCCTTGAATAATAAGCATAGACTTGGTTAAAGCTGGAGTGTGAGTGCTGTATTATTATAACACACAATAATTGTTATTCAGGCACAGCGTAGCATTATGTGTAGTACAGTTGTGATCTGGAGATCAATACTGTACTACACATTTGATATGTTCTGGGCACCTGTTCATTTTCTCCTTAAACAGCATTACGTAACTCACAGTTGGAGCACTTTTTCAGTTTTCATTCCTATGAAACTCTCCCGGTACACAACTGCATTAGAAAATATCAGGTTCTTTGATGAAAAGTTAAAGGTGCCAGTGTGTATGAAAACTCTCAAGATGCAATTCAGCAAGAGTGAAAGTATCTAGAGGTAAAAACATTTACTCTGTGAATATATTAATTTGCATTAAGGGAAATAATAAGGACTAGGTAATCTTTTCTGAGGTCGCACTGCATTTCTGGAAGAGCATTTTATTGTTACGTCTACAGTACACTGCCCAAATAATGATGTTCATTTACCATTTGTGTACATTTTATCTGCCTCAATCAATCATCGAGTTTGTTTGTTTACTCCCTGTAGCACCTCTGACATTTACGATCAGATAATCACTGGGATGATTTGATTTGTGCCAAACTCCTTTTTTTCAGTTGATTTGATGCTGTTGTCTCGATCAGGACGACTGAGCGTTGTAAGTTCTGATTATATGTTGACATTATCACAACATGTGTAGCATTTCAACACACAGTACGTTGCACTTTCATCTATTGTCAGAAAGCTAAATCGAAAGGATGAGTTGTCCAACTGCAGGAGAACCCAATAGTTGTTAAGGCGAACAAACGTTCACATTTCGACTACTTGACGCTTGTCGGACCTGAGCAGTTATGAGAGAACAAAAATCAAGCACTATGTATGATTTATGAATCCAGCACTGTTTTCAGATATGCCACACTTCAAAACTAAATACACCAAAAATGTCCAGCTCCTTGTCCATCTCTCCTTCCTCTCTCTCAGACACACATCAGCAGGCTGGATTTGCTACTCAGAGCAAGTTTGGAAATATCTGAGCCTCAAAGCATGCACAGGGCAAGTGTGCCATCTACAGAGAAAGAGAGAGGAGGTATTTTACATCTGTGCCGTTAGGAACAGAGGAACTGAATATTGTTTATCTTGCATTTTCTGATGTTCTGATATCTATTTAAGAAGAGAACCCTCATAGTCCCACAGTGGGGAAATGAATTTACTGTATCTTTAAACAGTTGGCTTTTTTTACTGTTATACAAAACTGATGTGATAGTTAAACAGCACAATATAAGTGACTCTTTTGAACAATAGTGCAAATTAAATCATGCATCATGCAAACTATGCATATTAAGAGTCATTTTATTCTCTTCAAAAGAAAAACAGAACCTCATATTCCCTGTCTTCCTTGTCAAGATATGACATTGACTCAGGATGGCTATTTTCACAGCACTCTGATAGCATAATTTACTCTGATACATACAGTAGAGTATGATCTTGTACTTGCAAGAAAGACTTTTTACATTAATGTCACTAAATTAATTATGATTTAATCAACTTAGAACCTTCTTCGTGCTATCACATATTTCTACATAGATCTTAAGGCAACAGAACATTTCTCTTCCTTTTAGCAAGTTGACCACATGTTGACTATTTGCTGTGTTATGATTTCTGACAATATATGCAGCCACTGGATAAAAAAAATAAATAAAAAAATTTAAAGTTAACTAATTCTAATATTGCCATTATTTTTCAGTAGGGAGGTCAAGGTGTTTTTTTACATCTCGTATACTATGTAGGAAGTTTATCAGCATAGTTTCCTGCTAAGGAACAGGAAAAGGAAAAGCAAGTCATGTGTTACAGTGTTAAATGTTAAATGAAAAAATGTGAGTTTACATTAGTAACGTAATGAGAGTCTGGAGAAAGTCCTCTCACTGATGTATTGGGAGAGAAATAGAGATCACAGTCTGCTAAAGGATCATTTTAATGTTACAATTAAAATACAAATACAAAAAAAACAAACATGTACTGTATTTGTCCTGAACAGGGAAATTGTATACAAGGTGCAGCCATTAAGGAGCAGCTCATAAATGTTAACTTCAGGGTTGGACGTCTCTCCAAGGTCCTGGCAGTGAGCCTGGGAGATGCGAATCCGTGGAAGTTTGTATTATGGATGTCAAGGACATCTGTATTTGGGGTAGGATTGTGCCATTCTTCTTTAGTACATGCTTGAACACACAGAACATACAGGATAACCCAAACAAACTGATGCATTAGATCCTAACTCATTTGACTTTGGTCTGAGCTCAAATCAAGTTGAGCTTTTACCTCACTGACCCTAAATACTGTAATACACAACAGAAGAATAAAAATTCTATAAAGTTGTAGTCACACAGTTAAGTTGAATTTTTAGTTTGAGGCAAACTAAACATTACAGTTGCCTAAATTGTTTCTTGCGTTTAGACTCCTGGTGTCATGAACCAAAGTACAGGACAAACTCCTCTAAGGTAGCACATAAACACATGCGCTGAACTATGAGTTTACTGGCAGAGTGGCAGTATGAGACGGTCAATAAGAAAACACAAATGTGAGAGAAAAGAGAAAGTCAGGGGATCGCCGGGTCATTTAAGCAGCATCACATGAGAGGGGTACTGGTGTGCTGCAGCCTTGCGCCTATGACTGCGGCACAGAATCGAACAAGTGTCTGATGAGAGTCACGTTGGTGGCATGTGTGAATCTGGCGAGTTAACAGCTTGACCCCACAGTACACGGCTCCATTGTTTTCGTCTCTGGGTGGATGGGCTCCAGTAATTCTATAGCGAGCTTTCAGACCTGCAAGGTGAATGTGTTTTGTCTAGGTTATATTTATGTTCCGCACTGCGAATCATCATGCTGTGTGTGTGTTTACTTTGTATACAAAGTACCTCACCTTTCTCGCCCCTTCGGAGGTCAACTGATGTCAGCCGTTCATTGAACATATATAAAGCGGAGTGATACATATAATTATATTTCCGAGTTGTTACATACCCTGTATCAACGCTCATGTAGTCAGATTTGGATGGGAATGTAGGGGAAGTATTAATCCACTGCATTTGTTCTAAAGCAGAATGAAAAATACAACTTGGGCTCTTTTAGAATTTCCGAACCGAAGCACTTCTGGTGGATTACTCACAGAAAAGTCTCATTTCAGTCACTAATTCAACCCCTAAAGCAGCTTCCAGTACAAACACACACTAATCACAGTGAACCTGGAAGTTAAACGGTGGATTAAAGGGGAATGTATATCTTGCATATTGTCCCACACAGTGCTCTTAATCCGTACATTTGATTTCTGCACAGTTGAAGGGATTTGGACAAGCTGTACATGACAGATAGATGAAACTGAAGATCAACTTTCTTTTTCTTTGTCTTTCTGTTTTTCTTTCTCTTATGTGTCACAATACATTATTCATCAAAAAACTGATCAAAAGTTAATCTCCTTCATCACGGTCGTGTGTTGCACATACCTGTATATTTTCGCATTTGTGCAGTTATCTCTCCTCACAGCCCAAGCTGAAGATATACAGTCGAAACTTCATCTTTTCTGTTTCATCCTGCACAGGGGTTCCTGCACTATGTCACCACCAAGCTCAAAGGGGGAATCTGTGACTTGATAAGTCCGGGTAACATCAA